>SJYA01003205.1:1359096-1372480 GCA_006410615.1 Neotragus moschatus
AAAAAAAAAAAAATCCGAAAGAACTTTGAAACTGTTGCACTGTTTAGCATGGAATCACTGACCTCCTGACTTCTGGCTATGTGAGAAAATAAGCCCCCATTTGTTTAAGTCACTATTGCTTATAGCAAAAAGTTTTCTACCATTACACCCAAGCTGTTTCAATATATTCATTTGTTTGCCCAATCATTCACTTTATTTAACCAACAAATAGCATCTAGCGTACACAGCGTGTCAGTCATAATGGAGGGAAAGGAAGATATGACCATAATCAAGACAGATAGGATTCCTGGCCTCATGAATTTCTGAGCATGGGTCAGGGTATTAACAAGAAAGAAAGCACAGACATGCTACTGGAGTACAGAACAAAGATTGTCAACCTGTGCAATCATCAAGGATTCTCAAAGGATAGTGTATCATGAAGGGTTCAGTGCTGTGATAGAACCTAACATACAATGCCTTAAATAAAACAGAAGTTTGTTTTGCTTTGTTTTTCTTTTTCATGCAACAGCCGTGGGTTTTGCCAGCCATAACACAGGGCTGCCCTCTCTGGATTCAAAATGTCAGCTCCTGTAATTACCATTTCCCACCCAGTAGGAAAAGGAGCTGAGAAGGCAATGGCACCCCACTCCAGTACTCTTGCCTGGAAAATCCCATGGACAGAGGAGCCTGGTAGGCTGCAGTCCATGGGGTCACTAAGAGTAGGACACGACTGAGCAACTTCACTTTCACTTCTCACTTTCATGCATTGGAGAAGGAAATGGTAGCCCACTCTAGTGTTCTTGCCTGGAGAATCCCAGGGACGGGGGAGCCTGGTGGGCTACTGTCTATGGGGTAACACAGAGTCGGACACGACTGAAGCGACTTAGCAGCAGCAGCAGCAGCAGGAAGAGGGGAGTGGAAGTGGAAAGCAGCCAGGTCCTTCTCTAAAGATGAGACCTTCAGAATGGCTATCATCAAAAAGTCTACAAATAACAAATACTGGAGAGAGTGTGGAGAAAAGGGAACCCTCCTAAACTGCTGGTGCGAATGTAAATGAGTGCAGTCACTATGGAAAATAGTATAGAGATTCTATTTAGAAAAGTAAAAAATTGAACTACCATATTACCCAGCAATCCTAGTCCTGGGCATATATCCAGACAAAACTATAATTCAAAAAGATACGTGCATTCCTATGTTCATAGCAGCACTATTCACGATAGCCAAGACATGAAAACAGCCTAAATGTCCCTCAACAAATGATTGGAAAAAGACGTTGTACAATATACAATGGCATACTACTCAGCCATAAAAAAGAATGAATTAATGCCATTTGCAGCAATACGGATGGACCTAGAGAGACTCATACTAAGTGAAGTAAGGAAGACAGACAAATACCATATGACGTCGCTTATAAGTAGAACCTAAAATACGACACAGATGAACCTATATATGAAACAGAAATAGAATCAGGGACGTAGAGGAAAGACCAGTGGTTGCCAAGGCAGAGACGGGTGGGAGAGGGCTGGACTGGGAGTTTGGGATTAGCAGATGCAAACTAGTATATAGAGAATGGATAAATGACAGAAGTCTTATTGTACAGCACAAGAGATTAAATTCAATATCCTGTGATAAACCGTAACTTAAAAATATGAAGAAGAATGTTCATATATGTGTAATGAGTCACTTTGCAGTACAGCAGTAATTAGCACAACACTGTAATTCAACTATATCTCAATGAAAAATAAATTAAGAAACAAAAGATGAGGACTTACCTGGTGGTGCTATGGATGGGAATCTGCCTGCTAGTGCGGGGGACACAGGTCCAATCACTGGTCCCAGAAGATTCCACACGCCGTGAAGTAACCAAGCCCATGGGCCACAGCCACTAGCCCGCAGGCCACAACTGTTGAAGCCCGCCCGCCTAGAGCCTGTGCTCTGCAACAAGAGAAGCCACGGCAGTGAGAAGCCCACACACCACAGCGAGAGTGGCCNGTAGTGCGGGAGACACAGGTCCAATCACTGGTCCGGGAAGATTCCACACGCCGTGAAGTAACCAAGCCCATGGGCCACAGCCACTGAGCCCGTGGGCCACAGCCACTGGCCTACGGGCCACAACTGTTGAAGCCCGCCCACCTAGAGCCTGTGCTCTGCAACAAGAGAAGCCACGGCAGTGAGAAGCCCACACACCACAGCGAGAGTGGCCTGCACTCGCCATAACTAGAGAAAGCCTGGACGCAGCAATGAAGGCCCAGGACAACCAAAAATTAATTAATTAATTAATTAATTTTAAAAAGCTGTTTGTTTAAAAAAAAAGAACAGATGAGACTTTGAAGTTGTCTATATACACATGTAAATCGCTTCTGTCACATCNCCTGCACTCGCCATAACTAGAGAAAGCCTGGACGCAGCAATGAAGGCCCAGGACAACCAAAAATTAATTAATTAATTAATTAATTTTAAAAAGCTGTTTGTTTAAAAAAAAAGAACAGATGAGACTTTGAAGTTGTCTATATACACATGTAAATCGCTTCTGTCACATCCTATTGGCCAGATCTTAATCATGTGACCACATCTGGCTTGGAAGGGAGGCTTGGAAATACAGTCCATTAGCTGGGAAGCCAGGTGACAACAGATAACAACAGAGGAGGTTTTATTGCTAAAAGAAGCAAGGAGAAAGTGGTCCTGAGAAAGAATTAGCAGTAAAGGCATGAGGCTATTTTTCTCAACCCAGAGAGCAATAGGGATTAAGCAGGAAGTGCATGACCAGATTTGTGTTTTTAAGAGATCACTGTGGCTGCGGATGGAGTGGAGAGGGACAGAAAAAACAAGAGGTGGTAAGGTCTCTCTGCTCTTCCAGGATTTGGCTCTCCATCTCGGCTGGAAGCTTCATAAAGGTAGAGACATGATGCTTTCTCCTAATTGCGGGATGATTGCAGGCAGTCTCTCAACTCCCAGTCCAGTTGAGAGACCCCCTGCAGGGCCCAGGACTCAGAGCTTTCAGCAGAAACCCTGACCCTCTGTCACCCCCCATTTCCTCATTCGTTCCCCTCTTCCTCACGACAGCACAATTGCCAGTACCAGGGCAGACACCAAGTCCTCTCTGTCTGCAACACCCAGGCTGCCTCTGGGATGACCCCAGTCATCTAACTAGCAACCCCCTCCTAGGCAAGCCTCGCCCACTTCCTCCTAGGCCTGCCATAGATGGGCAGATTTTGCAGAAGCCTGATGTTGGGAAATGCACCCGTTTGGTGTTAAGAGCTTCTGAGCTCTGTGTACACCAGCGCCACAGCAGATGTAAACACTCGCGGCCTCTCTTCTCTGGCTAGATAAACTTCAGGCTTTTAGGGGGAGGCACCGCCCCATCACACTCACAGTGTTTAAAAAAGGTGTCAGCTGCAGCGCGTGCTCTTGGCAGACTGCAACTCTCCCTCTCCCAGCTGAAGCCCCAGATTCTGGGCCACTGATGCTCAGGCCAGGGGGGTGGGGGCCCAGAGTTCATCTTCTAAAGGGGCCATCTTGGGACCCTCTGGTGTGTGGACAAGGCGGGGCAAACTGTGAGGAATAAATCCTAAGATGCTGTGGTAACACTCAGCATCCTCCAAAAGCTCTGCCTGACCTACACAGACATGTTTTTTTAGTTTAAGCTTTAGATTCTGTGAAAATAAGAATGCCACTCCTATCACCCCTGACCGAGTGATGGTCTAAACTTTATTCATTATTTGTTATTCATGTATTGATCTGAGATTTATTGAACACCTACTGTGTGCCATTGTGCTAGGTTTTACACTGCCCTGCCCACTCAAAGTTCCCTAAAATCCCATCACTGCCAATCCCATTAAAGTTTTCACATCTGTCTATTTATCTGTCAAGTATCTATCTCTCTATCAGATATGTATCTACCTATTATAGATAGATGCTTCCATGGTGGCTCAGATGGTAAAGAATCTGTCTGCAGTGTGGGAGATTCGGGTTTGATCCCTGAGTTGGGAAAATCCCCTGAAGAAGGAATGGGAACTCACTCCAGTATTCTTACCTGGAAAATTCCATGGACAGAGGAGCCTGGCAGGCTACAGTCCACAGGGTAGCAGAGTCAGACACAACTGAGCCACTAAGCTTCAGCCTTACAGATAGNATCCCCTGAAGAAGGAATGGGAACTCACTCCAGTATTCTTACCTGGAAAATTCCATGGACAGAGGAGCCTGGCAGGCTACAGTCCACAGGGTAGCAGAGTCAGACACAACTGAGCCACTAAGCTTCAGCCTTACAGATAGATAGATAAATAGACGATATATGCAATATATACAATTTACCATCCCTCACCCCGGAGTCATTTTAAATTTGATTCATCATCTTCATTCAGTCCACATTTAGAGGGTACCTGTGATATGCTCGCTGCTCTCCTGGATAAAAGACATAAACTGGACACAGCCCAGGCCCTGAGGAGCTCCCCACCTGTGTGACAAGGAGGTGATCAAGAAGGGGCTTCATGAGAGCAGAGGCAGGCAAGCCAGGGCAGACTGTGCAGGACGAGGGAAGCCATCAGGACGCGGCCCCCTTCACAGGCCAGAGGACCCGGGGCCAGCCTCCTCCTCTCAGGGGCTCCCCCTCTCTTCTCCAAATGAGGAACTAGATCAGGGCTCCTGTGTCTTTGAATTTCATGGACCAATAAAATATCAAAACACCTACTTGAGGAAACCATACAGCTCATCAGCATGGTATTCCACTGAGTAAGAAATGTAAAAGGAAACGAAAAACCAAGGAGGCAACTACCGTCTGCCATCACCATTATTTCATGCAAGAAAGGATATTTTAACCCCCAAAGCAAGAAGGGCATAGTTTCAGAATGAAGGCTGATTTTTCAAATGGGATTCGTTCACCCAAATAAACACCTCACTGAGCCGTCCTCGTCTTCATCTTGCCCAGCCCAAGTGAACTTCGTGGTGACCAGATGACCTGCAGCCACATGTGACCCGCTGAAGTTGTGACCAGGTGGTCCAAGCCCAGCCAGAGACATGGTCAGGCAACTGCCAAAGGCATTTCTGGGACACTGCTGAGGGGCACCTGGGCCACAGCGCTTCCTGGAACCCCTTTCTTTCTCCCATCCCTTACCTCTGCAGCAGCTCCCACCTTCTCTTCCAAACTCCCTGAAATACAATTCTTCTCCTATTCTAGTCTTCAGGACTCCAGCTTCAAAACCACAATAGCACAAACCATGAGGGTAACTCTAATGGATCCTTCTAGCTCAAAGTGATCTGACCTGGGGCTGTCCAAGGCCACTGTCTCACCATCACTGCTCAGCCACCCCCTTTGCCCACACCTGCTTCTCTCCCCTCCCTTCTCCAGGGGTTGATCCCATGTGCTCCTTAATAAATATCCTGCACTCTAAAGTCGGAACCAGAGTAGCCTCCCGGGGTACCCAACCTGTGCCACTGCTCAGCCCATCCAAACAGAACCGATGGGCAGCAATCTCCTCCACTTCCTGGTGGAGGAAACTTCCCATACAAATCCTCAAAGACCAGACTGGAGCTAGATGTGTGCAGAGGAGCTAAAGGAATTCAGAATATTTTCCTGTCTTGAGAAAGACCGGCTTTCATGACCATGGTTTAGTGATGGACTCCACAGGCCAGCTCTGAGCGCCCCTCTGTTCAGGGTGGCCCCCACCCTCTCCTTCTACGAGGCCACCAGTACGTAGCTGGAAAGTTACAAGAGCACATGATTTAAGGGGGAAATAAAACTCTTAGCTTTAACAGCTCCAAAACATAATCCTCGCGTAAACAGTGGAGGTGGTGGGATGCTGGCGGGGAGGAAGAACGGGTACTTTCGGGGCTTCTCTGATGGGTGACATACGCGTCAGTGTCCTATCCTTGCACTCTGCTTGTACCTGAAACTCAACAAATTCTGACAGCCTGGAGGAGGAGGCATAACCGCCAACAGAGTTGGTTGCCCCAGCTTACATCCTCATTTCTACACATTCTGCCTCCAAAACCCTGGTCAGTGGAGCATAAGACAAACAAGCCCCGAACTGGAGTGTCTGCGGCTCTCCCGCCAAAAGACATCAGAGGCAGAGGTCGTTCAGCAAAAGGCAGTTGTCCAAACAGAGGATGGTGGCCCAATCCAGACAGGGAACAGGCCTCCTCTGCCCCGTGGCCTGCCTGGGGTGGGAGCCCTGGTGTCCTAAGCTGACTCTGGGAGGGCAGGAGGCCCAGGGTCCTACAGTAGACACACCCACGGAAAGAGTAGGGGTCCCCGGAAGCTGGCTGGAGTCCAAGGAGACAGCACACACTTGGCACAGCAGGGCTGCCAGTGCTGGTGACTGAGAACCCTCCAAGCGTTAAGGAGAGACATGCCCTGCGCTTCTGAGGCTGTGGGTCTTAATGGCCTACACCCCCATGGGTGTGCACAGGTGCATGAATGTGCATGTGGTTACGCATGCCAGTCACACACACATACAGTCACTCAGACAGCAGCTTCAGGCAGTGCCCAACACATCACACAGTCAGTCCGCAAGAGTGGAGTCTGCAGGCCACCCCTCGGGGTTTTCTGGAGCTCACAGGAGAGGCGGTGAGCCCTGTCCTTGACCTAAGACAGTGGTTCTCAAAGTGAGGTCCCTGGGCCAGCAGCATTAACATCACCCGAGAATGTGCTGGACATGCTTTGTGGTTCCATCTTGGTCACAGAGCCCTAAGCAGGCCCGGGGGCCTCCCACAGGGCTGCGACTCCTTGTCACGCCCTTTATGTGTCAGCTCCCGTGCTAAGCACACTAAATATACACTATCTCATTTAAAACTCACCAATCCACTGTGAGATGCACACTGTATCATTCCTATTATTTTTAGATGGGGAAACTGAAGTTCGGAAAGGTTTAGGAGTCCTTGCCTGGAGTCCCCGAGGCTCCCAAGCCCGTGCCCCTAGTAACATTCTAGATGTAGCTCCGGCCCCGCTGAATGTAAACACCCTACCGAGGACTGTGCCCTCCATGCCAGGCCCCACCCCTGCCACCCCCTCAACTTTCCCTGAGTCTCTCCCTGCCTCAGCAGCCAGTCCTAAATCTTTCCTCAAGAGATGAAGCCTGGCCATCCGCGCGGGAGGTGGGACAAAGGGCGGAGGCAAAGCCCTGCACCCCACAGCCCCGCCCGGAGAGTAGCGGGACAGCCTCCCCGTCTGCACCCCAGCGCCTGGAGAGACAGCCTGCTGCACAACTGACCTGCAGGATCCAGACAGCTACTTTGCGCACATCTGATCCCTAATGTCTCCTGAACCACATTAGGAGGGACCTGGGTTCAAATTTATCACCAGCTTACTACATGACCTGGGCTGGTCCCCACGTGGAATCTGTTTTTCCATTTCTGCAGTGAAGACGCAAGCTGATGATTTAGAAGGATGCTTCTTACTCTGAGACCACGTCTTGGATTCTAGATATCCACGTGACATTGGAGAAGGCTGGCCAGGACACGGGAATCTGAAGTGCCAAGGGCTCTGGACCTGGCTGTCTGCTCAGCCTAACTCATCTCTGTTTGAGACTTGGGAGTGACCCCCCCCCCCCGGCTCCCTGGGCGCGCCTGGCTCGGCACCCACTCGTTCTGCTCCCCGCACTCAGAGAGGATTTGTGTGCTCCCACAGGGCACCAGGGCCTGGAGGGAGCCGAGGAGCCTTACCCCTTGTCCCAGACTCAGAGGCGGCAATGGGGGCCTGTGTCGTGATGACTGATATCAACATCTCGTCTGGCCTCAATAGCAATGCCACAGGCATCACAGCCTTCTCCATGCCCGGCTGGCAGCTGGCACTGTGGACCGCAGCCTACCTGGCCCTGGTGCTGGTGGCTGTGATGGGGAATGCCACCGTCATCTGGATCATTCTGGCCCATCAGAGGATGCGCACGGTCACCAACTACTTCATCGTCAACCTGGCCCTGGCCGACCTCTGCATGGCTGCCTTCAACGCTGCCTTCAACTTCGTCTATGCCAGCCACAACATCTGGTACTTTGGCCGTGCCTTCTGCTACTTCCAGAACCTCTTCCCCATCACAGCCA
Organism: Neotragus moschatus; assembly: GCA_006410615.1. Lineage (NCBI taxonomy): Eukaryota > Metazoa > Chordata > Mammalia > Artiodactyla > Bovidae > Neotragus > Neotragus moschatus. The sequence goes on from SJYA01003205.1 coordinate 1,367,107, forward strand.
TGTTCGTCAGTATCTACTCCATGACTGCCATTGCTGCTGACAGGCAAGAAGGGGCAGTGGGGCAGTGGGGCAGTTAGGGGGAGCCGGTTCACTGTGTTGGCTTTAGACAGGGCTGATAACACGACCACAGTCACACAGCAAGTTAAGTGTAGAACCCAGGGAATTAACTGCCTCCTAACCTGTCCATGATCCTAAACTATGCATCTGGAATAGTTTCACAGGGGACTGTGGAACTGAGACGAGAAAGGATAAGGTTAGACACGAGAAAGAACTTTGCTCTAGATGGCTATTCAAGGCTGTAGGGGAAGAACAGTGTTTTAGGGACCTTCTGGAGTGTTCTTCTCTGGAGTTGATTTTTGTTTTGGTTTCTTCCTTTTACAAGGAAATTGCTTATTTTTTTTTCCTATTCCTAGATAGATTATGTGAGGGGAAAATTAAACGCTGCATGCAGTTACCACATAATTATGATGGGGCTAATTACCTCCCAGGTGCTGTATCTCTGGGGCTGCAGACCGAGCTTCTGCAGGGGTTGGGGGGCAGGAGGGTGGAGGAGTGATCAGTCGGCAGATCTGAAAGTCACCTAAGACTTTTTCATTCACTCAGTAAGTATCTGAGGCACTGTTTCAGGCACTGGGGAATGTACACCAGTGGGAAAAGCATGGTCTCATGGAACTTCCGCCTTAAAGCTCAGGTGGGGGGTGGGTAGTATGGACTGTAGAGGGCAGGGTGGAAGCCAGGAGTCCAGACAGGCAGGAGGAGGTTGACTAGTAACTCAGGGGAGGGAAGATGGTGGCTCAGGTCAGGGTGGTAACAAAGGAGACTCGTCCATTCATTTCTTCATTCATTCTTACGTTCAGTGCCCACTATGTACAGATGCTGTTCTGCACAATCAGGTAAAAACAGATAAAGATGCCTGCCCTGGTGAAAATTTAAATAGAAACACAAGACTAAATAAATTATATATTGTATTTTGAGGTCATAAGGGCTATGGGAAAATATTAGGAAGGGGATAGGGGATTTGAGGCGCTAGGGTGTGTGTTTTGGGATGCGGCAGGTATCAGATATCGTGTCAGGATCAGCGAAAGGGTGGGATTTGACCTTTGTCTTATTGTCCTGGCCATATCTCAAGGTTCAGATTAATCCCAGGGAGGAAAGCTGGGGGTGGGGGGCAGGGGGGGTCATCTAGGACAAAGGTCATTTCTGCGTATGTAGAGCACTTCCTCCACTGCAGACAGCTGGTGGGCAACTGCTTTGGGCTTTGTGCAGACCTTCGGGCTGTGAGAGGCGGTGCTGCTGAGGAACTCGGCAGGGCGGAGGCGCAGGACAATGCCCCAGATGGACTTCTGGTGTGGCCACACTGCCCTCTTGTGGCCCTCTGAGAGCATGTCCACGCTCAGAAGGAGGTGATGAGGTGGACAGAGGTTTAGGGCGTTAGTGTGCCATGTGTCGACAAGACAGTCACCAGCCTGGCAGCTCTCTGCAGGTCACCAGCTGGGTGCGGGGAATAGGACTGGAGAGAGTGAGTGGGCCTGGACTGGGAAGAGGAGGTGCAGGCTGGTCTGATGGGCATACCGCCCTCTGCTCACAGGTACATGGCCATCGTCCACCCCTTCCAGCCCCGGCTCTCAGCTCCTGGCACCAGAGCGGTCATTGCTGGCATCTGGCTGGTGGCCCTGGCCCTCGCCTTCCCCCAGTGCTTCTACTCCACCGTCACCATGGATGAGGGCGCCACCAAGTGCGTGGTGGCCTGGCCTGAAGACAGCGGTGGCAAGATGCTCCTTTTGTAAGGCCTGGGGGTGAGGGAACACGGTGTGTGTGCATGTGCCTGTGTGTGCATGCATGTACATTCACGGCATACACATGTGCAGTGTGTAAGTGTGAGTGCACGGGCATCTGTGAGTGAACTGGGGATAGTGTGGGCACAGTATCAACTCAAAGTGACACTTAGCACTCAGTAAACGTCAGGTCCAGTCTAAGCACTTTACATACATGAACTCATTTAATTCTCATAACAGTAGAGTATGTATTATTATTATTTCCACTCCTCAGATGAGGAAACCAAAGCACTAAAAAAACTAAGGGCCTAGGACCACACAGCTATTAAGTGGTAAATCAAGGATTTAAATCCAGGTCAGTCCTGCTTCAGAGACAATCTCCTCAACACTCTTGCTTAAATAAGGGGCGTATCAGGGTACTGAGGGAGAAAGAAAGGGCAGATGATGGAGTCTGGGATGTTTTCAGGAGGAGCCTGGAGAAAGCTTTGAGTTGAGGCAGGCACCACGGGCTAGGGGATGGGGGCAGAAAGCAGAACTCAGATTCGGTGCAGCTGCTGTGTGACCCTGGATGAGTCCCTTCTTTTTCTGGGCCTCAATTTGCCTAGTTCTCACGTGGCTTTGTCACCCCCAAGCACCTTGGAAATTCAAAATAGAGGATAAAGAATCGGTTGCGGTTCTGGGGACAGTATTCGGGTTGGAATCCTGCTCTGTCCCCTGCTGGCTCAAGGATCTTTTGAGTCACTTAACCTCTCTGAGACTTTGGCTCTTTCTCTCTCAAAGGAGATTCGCAAGAGACCCTTGCTTAGGGGTTGTTGTCAGGCGTGTCCAGTACGTGGTCGTTTAAACGGGAACAAACGAAAACAAACCCGTGAGACTTAGCCCAAGAAAAGCCTGGCTGCCGCAAGCATAAGGCTGTACACGCTCTGAGCCCAGAGCGGCCAGATCACGGCGACAACTCAGGCCCCTCCCCGCCCCCTGTGACAGCCCTCTCCCAGCGCCGGCCCGACCTCTCCTCCAGTCCCGGGCACTGGCCAGAAGGCGCCATTCCTCTGAGAAGCCTGTTCCTAGGCACTGCTGTGTTTCGAGGGCAGGCCCTGCCATGGGTCTTTGGCCTCACCCTGTACCCCCACGTTCTCAGGATTCAATGCTCCGTGGGCAGTGTCCGTGTAGGGACGCGCCCCTCTTCCTGGCTCCAGGAAGGGATGGGAGCAGAACATTTCGAGACTGGCCACTCGGGGGCGATGTTTCTCCACCTTAACATGGAGCTTTCCTCCTGGAGGCTCGGAGTAGTAACTCAGGGTACCAACCACCAGTTTTCTGGGGTCGGTGATTTGTGACCCTGATTCAGATGACGGCAGAAAACAAGAGGGCAGAGGTGGGCTAGGAGGGTATATTTTGGTGACTTCGAATTCTCAGAAGATTAGGGCCAAAGCTTGGTTTCTTGTGTGTGAGAATTTATTATTCCTTCTTGGGTTAGGGAGCTTCTGAGATCTAGATTGGGGGCTCCATCCTTACATGCTCACATTCTGTATGTGTGAATCTGATAAAATGACAAAGGCTCTCTCCAGGAAAATGCACATACACTTGCAAAATCAAAATGCCAGAAAAAAGGCAGTCTCTGCTGTGAGAGAAGCCATTCCTGATAATGGCAGGCCCTAGAAGATGGTCCCCAAAGCTCCTTGGCTCTCCCTTCTGGTGGGAACTTAGCCCAGAGTGAATCCCCATCCTGCAGCGACCCAAGAAAGAACAGGCAACAAAGGGGCACCACTCATACTTGGGAAGCATGGTGGAGATTATCTCCATGTTTTACAAAAGGGGAAACTGAGACTGAAGGAGAGATCTGATTGCCAAGGTCATGCTCTAAATTAGAAGCTGGATAAGAACCCAGGTCTTCTGACTCCACAGGGCTGATTCTCAGTGAAAGGGAAATCATTTAGGCATTACGTCTGTAGAGCTGTTTCACATGACACAGACTTCCTGTGCCTCTCTGAGCCTCGGTTCCTCGATCTGGACACTGAGGCAGACGGCTCAGCTGATCCTCAAGGTCTCTCTGTGACCTCACAATAAAAGGGGACAGGGGCCTGGCACTCACTGCTCCTCCTCTCCTTATCTGCTCCACAGTAGGATAGATGGAGATCAGGGTGTCTAGGAGGCACCAGACATTTTGTAAGTAGAAAGCTGAATTCTAAACTCAGGTTTTAGGGAAAGTATTTAGGGAAGAACCCATCTGCTCTCCTTCCTCCAGGTGGCAGCTCCTCTTGAAAGGGGCCCAGAAAGGCTGGCACATGCGGAGGAGGGAAGTGGCTTGGGAACACCTGTTTTCCTAGAAGAAGGTCACATGACAGGGCCAGGGGTCTTGGGTCCATTCACCAAATGCTCCTGCCTGGGTCTTGTTGGAGCGTGACTGCAGCATCACTCAGAAACCAGAAGGGGCAGCATGCCTGTCCTTTACCCCAAAGGAAATAAAAGGGCCTCAACACAGCCCTGGGTGTCCGCCATGGGACTGGATGAGCACCATCATTCGTGTTCCAGGGCACTTGCTCACAGCAGAAAGTGTGTCTGCTGATGTGAGCCATGTTCCCAACAATGCTCATGGTCAGGAAGAGGTGATCCAATAGCTTGAACAGTGTGGCCCGTCTTCACTGCCCCATTCCCTGGTAGGGATGCTGGTGCAGGATAGAAACATATCAACTCCAGGAAATCTATTTAGACAGACAGGTGGAGATATAGACGATACACCTAATCTAATACATGTGTATATACACACATAAGGCATGATTCTGGAAGAAAATATTCCAAATTGTTAACAGTGGTGGGGGTGGGATATGTAATTTTACTTCCTCCTTTGTGCTTAATGGGGCTTCCCTGATAGCTCAGTTGGTCAAGAATCTGCCTGCAATGCAGGAGACCCCGGTTTGATTCCTGGGTTGGGAAGATCCCCTGGAGACGGGAAAGGCTACCCACTCCAGTATTCTGGCCTGGAGAATTCCATGGACTGTACAGTCCGTGGGGTCACAAAGAGTCGGACACGACTGAGCAACTTTCATTGTGCTTAATGTCATTATAAATTTTAAACAAATGTATTGGTTACCTTTTTCATTCCTATTTATTTCCTCATTTGATAACTTGTTTGCCACTTGGAAGGACTCAGAGCTTACACTGGTGTCCCTTTTGCGGCAGGGGAAGCCCTTACTGGGCACATATGCTAGTCGGCTTGCCTTAAAAAAAAATTAAACCACAGTCTTGGGAGGCGGCCCCGGGGTGGCCTGCCAGGAAAACTCAGGGGCACCGCAAGGTCCTGGGGACTGAGCTCTGGCAGTCGCCAGGTGCCCAGGCCCTTGACTCTCCCTCCAGGTACCATCTCGTAGTGATCGCCCTCATTTACTTCCTGCCTCTCGTGGTGATGTTCGTCGCCTACAGTGTCATCGGACTCACGCTCTGGAGACGCTCTGTCCCAGGACACCAGGCTCATGGTGCCAACTTGCGCCACCTGCAGGCCAAGAAGAAGGTGAACTCCGGGGGCGGAGGGGGCGGGGTCAGGGCGGGGCCGGAAGTTTGGCCCCGCCTCGGCATCGGCCATTCCGGGCCCCCCCCCCCCC
>SJYA01003205.1:1373681-1473991 GCA_006410615.1 Neotragus moschatus
CCCCCCCCCCCCGCGAAAGGGCGCCGCGGAGGGTAGACTCCGCTTGTACTTGCGTTTTTCCCAAGTTTCTGGCCAGAGCCTTCATTCCTGCTTCCCTAGGCCGGCCGACTTGCCTTTGTTCCTTGGGTTGTGACAGACACAGACTGCAGCGAGTGGGGGTCTTGCGGACCCATAGCTGGCAGGGTCTCTCCTAAGGATGGGGTTAGGAGCGAGAGCTCATCCACTCTCCTCCAGGAAGGGGAGCTGCTTTGCTCAAAGAAGGATCCAGGACGCCTTTTAGAGAAGGTGGCATTGAACTGGGCTCTGAGGAGGGAGGACTAAGAAGGAAAGACAGCAATGTGAGCCTAGAGACCAGCCTGAGCAAAAGCCCTCAGGCAGAGGGCCCAGGAGTGCCTGGGTAGCAGATGTTCTGAGGGACTGAGGCTGTGGACGCAGAGGGGACCTGATTATTGAGGGCTTCTCAGGCTGGCACGAGGGGTGCCCCACCCTCACCCTCAGGAAGACTGATGGTGGGTCTTGGGGCATCCGGGCTGAGGAGTGACCGGAGTGTCTCCTGGACCAGTTCGTGAAGACCATGGTGCTGGTGGTGGTGACGTTTGCCATCTGCTGGCTGCCCTACCACCTCTACTTCATCCTGGGGACCTTCCAGGAGGACATCTACTGCCACAAGTTCATCCAGCAGGTCTACCTGGCGCTCTTCTGGCTGGCCATGAGCTCCACCATGTACAATCCCATCATCTACTGCTGCCTGAACCACAGGTGAGCCCTCACCCCAGCCCCTCTCCTCAGCCTGGCTCCATCCGGAGCCCCTGCACAGCTTCACCCACCCGCATGGGATTGCCATCCTCACAGGGATCCCCCAGCATAATCCTCGCTTGAGCCCCGCCCCCTCCCCAAAGCTCTGCCCAATGCCCAGGCCACAGCTTTCACAACCGCCTGCTCCTGCTCTTTCTTCTGGGGGCTGCACCTGGGACAAGGAGAAGAGAGAGGGGAGGGACAGAGAGGTGGAGCGAGGGGCAGAGAGGCAGAAGGACGGCCAGAGAGGGAGGAAGGAAGGAGCCGGGTCAAGGAAGGAGGGACTTGGCTACTTCCCTAGTGGTCCAGGCGTTAAGACTTTGCCTGCCAACGCAGGGGGTGTGGGTTTGATCCCTGGTTGAGGACCTAAGAGCACATGTGCCTATCAGCCAAAAAAACCAAAACATAAGGAAGCAATATTGTAAGAAATTCAATAAAGACAAAAAAAAAAAAACACACACACACACACAAGGAGAGAGGTACTGATGTTTTCAAGAGCTTTCTACGTTGAGGAGGCACTGAGGACTGTCTGTGGGCGAGGACAGTGCCAGCCGCAGCGAATGAAGCACTCAGCCTGAGGGCTGGGGCCGCGGCTGGAGGGGAAGCAGGTTGCTCCCTGGAAGATCACAGGAGGGGCTTTCAGGGCCGCTAGGAAATCACCTTGGCAGAGACTGCCAGGGAGGAAGGAGCCCAGTTCTCACTCCCTGCTGCTCTCCTAACTCTAGAGAAGTGGAGTCTCACTGAGGGACTGGCAGGTGCTCTGGAGCACGTGCACAGGTGGGAGGTGCTGGGCCAGGCGAGGGCCCCAGGGCCCAGGAGTCCTTCTTGTATAGCAGGCCACTCAGCCTCCGGACGGTGGGGCCAGGTAAGAGTTGGTGAGAGGTGAACACTGAGTCCTGGCCTTAACAAGGCAGTGATGTGGGTGACATTGACCTTGGGCCTCTCTTATCACCTCTTTGCACAGATATCCAGGCCATTCATAAGGCCAATAGAGCCTTTGTTGCTCAGACGGCCTACCCACCTGGGACAGGCCAGAAGGAAGTGAGAGACTGACTTTTTATCTTTTGAATGTTTAATAGGCGTCAGAACCCTCCATTGTCTCCTGACAGGCAAATATACCCCATAGACTGTAGCCTACCAGGCTCCTCTGTCCATGGAATTCTCCAGGCAGGACTACTGGAGTGGGTTGCCATTCCCTTTTCCAGGGAGAAACCTGCCTCTGCTGCATTGCAGGCAGATTCTTTACCATCCAAGCCACCAGGGCTACCCATGTAATGGGATGGAGGTGTTTTCCCCATTTTACAGATAAAGAAACTGACTCTCAGAAAGGAAGACTCTCCTAAACTCATACAACAAGAGTTGTATACATACAACTCATACAGACCGTGTGTTTCCCAGGTCTGTAATCTCATCCCACAGCACACATTTTTCTCTCATGCAGTTGTAGAAGTGAGAACAGTGTGAGGGACTGTCACATCAGAGAGGCCCCCCAGCCTTCTGTCTATGCGCTGGTACCCAATGACACAGTCCGTGGGAGCCGACACCCCACGGCTCTGTGAGTTCCTGAAACAACCTCTGATCGTTCAGGGTTCGAAGACACCAGCTCTGCAGTAGGACTGTTCCTCCTGGTGCAATCTTCTTTTCTCTAGAAAATAATCTCCAGTGGCTTTGTGTGCCAGCTCTGTTCCAGGCCCTTTGGGATACGCTGGTGAACAAAACAGTGATCTCTTTCCTCGGAGCTGACCTTCTAGGAGGAGCAGGTGGAGATAGACAGTAAGCAAACCTAATGAGTCAGTGAGTCAGTGTGTACTAGGTGATAAATCCTATAGAAAACAAGAAGAACTGGGTAAGGGAGGACAGGGAGTAATGGGGGAAGTAATGGGCATAAAGGTTGCAGTTTTACAGGATGGTCAGGGTAGGCCTTACTGAGGGGCCTTTTGAGTAGATTTGAGGACTGACTGGGCCCTGGTAGCCGTCTGGATAAGAGTTCCAGGCAGAGGGAACACCCAAGGTAAGGGGGAGAAGTGGGGAGAGGATTAGGCAGTTGCAGTAATCCCACCAGGCAAGAGATGGTGGGTTTAGATGCATGAGAAGTGGTCAGAATCTGGAGACTGCTAAGGTAGAGTCAACAGAATTTGATGAAGAGGAAGTAAAGGACTCCAGGTTCTCGGGTGGTCAGTTATCAGGAGCTGAGATGAGGACGACTGTCAGGGGTATGGGGGGAGGAGGATCGGGAGCTCAGGTTGGGACATGCTGAGTGTAGGTATAAGGGACAGTGGCCATGAAGCTCCCATAATAAAGGCATTTATTGGGCTGCACCGTGGACTCTAGAGCTACAGGGGGAGGAACCAACGTCAGGTCTATGCTTCTGCAACACAGAAGCTTGCATCTCCTGGGAACAGACCGCTCAGTTGTCTGCCTCTCTCTGCACCACACAGAGGCTCATCTATTTTTGCTCCTGCAGGACAGTGTCTACCTTCTGCCGGCTCTGTCTCACTTCTTCCACTCACTGTCTCCTTCCTCTGATCTCATTTACATGGAGACCCTCTGTGCTGCCACGGGGAAAGCTCACTTATTTTTTAAGCAAATGTCCCCAAGCTTAGTAGTTCCATGTGCATATTTCCTTTCAAAGCAGTCCCCTTGGAGAGCATCCTTATTCCAGCCAACACTGCCGAAGCACCAATTTCTCAAGATTCCTCTTGCATACTCCTTTAGAAGCCAATTAACAAACCAAACAAGAAAATCTGTTGTGTTATAATTGTACTTGGTTTGTTTTTGTTTGTTTGTAATAACAAATGGTCTTGTCCAGCTTAATCACCCACTTCAAACTTGGACTTGGCTCCAGATGACTTCTGGCTGTTTCCAAAACCCCAACCCACTAAAGAACGTGTCTCTGAGCTCTTTTTTCTTAAACTCTTTATTTTATTTTTGGCTGCCCTGGGTCTTTTGCTGCGCACCGGCTTTTCTCTAGGTGCGGTGTGCAGGCATCTCATTTCAGTGGCTTCTCTTGTTGTGGAGCACAGGCTCTAGGGCACTCAGGATTCAGTAGTTGTGGTCACGGGCTTAGCTGCACGGGCTTAGCTGCACGGGCATGTGAGGTCTTAGTTCCTGGACCAGGGATAGAATCCTCATCCCCTGCATCGGCAGGAGGGTTCTCAACCACTGGACCACCAGGGAAGTCCTCCAGAGACCCAGAGCTCTTGTGAGTGAATTTCCAAAGCAACTTTCCTCTGGAGGGGAGATTGGCTTCTGGAGGTGGGGCAGCCACAGGGCAGTTCCCATAACTTGGCCTCACTCCATTTCTCAAGATGACCCTCCACCCCTCAGGTTTCGCTCTGGATTCCGGCTTGCTTTCCGTTGCTGTCCATGGGTCACGCCAACTGAGGAGGACAAGATGGAGCTGACCCACACTCCATCCCTCTCCACGAGAGTCAACAGGTGTCACACTAAAGAGATTTTTTTCATGTCTGGGGATGTGGCCCCCTCTGAGGCTGTCAACGGGCAGGCCGAAAGCCCCCAGGCTGGAGTGTCTACTGAACCCTGAAGCCTAGTGCCTGGCTGCAGGGAGAGGCTCCGCACCCTTGAGAAGTAGCCAGTCGAAAGGACCACATCTGAAAGTTTGGCCCATGCCTCAGCCTTCAGTACATGCATGGGAAGACGAGACGGGGCCAGGAACTCTGCAGTGGGTACTGCCTCTCCCAGCTAGCCCTTCAGACAGTGCTTCAGGGATCCAAAAATTCAAAGAAGATAGGGTGAGCTAACACTTATCTAATCCAGGAGTTGCAAGGTTGAATGCCTTCCTGGGGCATACAACATAATGAGTAAATTGAACCCAGTATAAAAGAAAAATTGTAGATATATTAATAAAAGATAACTGGCTTCCAGTGTTGGGGCAATAGGGAATGGTGGGGACTGTGGCACACTGAAGGGCATAGGAATCCAAAGGGGACAGTAGCTGAGCAGCTGTGGGCAAATGCTGCCATGTGACTGATCCTCTACATCTTTCAAGAGAAGCCAGAAATCCAAATTTGTGAAACTTCCAGAAGTGTTAAATTTGGCTCACATTTTTATAAATGTTGTACGAACCAAACAAAACACACCCATGGACAGTACTCAACCACGACACTGATTTATTATCAGGATAAAGACACAAGGAAAGAAGCTTCTTAATTTTGCAAAGCCCCTAACCTGTGAGCCAATCCAGGGCTTCTCTGCTTTAGCATCCAAGAACCCAGATCCACCCCAGGGGAGATGGTGGTTAAGAGTCAAAAGGAGCCTCAGCTAGGTGGTCTCAAGACAATGACCTTCACATTGCCTTCCTCTTTCAGTTGCAAAGCTACTTTGCAGGGAGGCTGTGAGGATGATGGGAGGCATGCCTATAAATCAGCAAGCCCAATACATGTTAAGTGCTTCATAAACAGTGTGTGTGCTGAGTCGCTATGTCATGTCCTTCTCTTTGTGACCCCATGGACTGTAGCCCACCAGGCTCCTGTCCATGGGATTCTCCAGGCAAGAATACTGGAGTGGGTTGCCATGTCCTCTTCCAGGGGATCTTCCTGACCCAGGATCAAACCTGTGTCTCCTGCATTGACAGGCAGATTCTTTACCACTGAATCACCTGGTGGGAAGCCCTCGTAAACAGCAGCCGTGACTTTCATTACTACCATGGCAGCCGTCTGACATGAATGCCTCTGCAAGTCAGCAACACGGCCGTCACCCTTACTTCCGCTCAAGAGGCTGGCAGGCAGAGAACACCAGCCATCCCATCCCCTAGAAAGCTCACTCTGCCTGCTGACTCACCTTTCCTGCCTCGGGCCCTTCCAGAAGCACATAATGCTGTAAACGCACACCTAGAGTTTAATGTTACCTGTGTTCTCCACAAAATCACTGTGCCGTAGGCACTGGCAGTGCCAATAAAGGGACCCTGGTCTCACCAAACCAAGTGAACATGCAGTCAGTCCTGGGGAAGACCATGCAGAGGTGTGCCCATGGCACGGGAGATTGACGTGGCACTGCAGTCACAGGGCACCAGAATGTGGGCCAATGTGGGGTTCACTGACCAGCCTGGGGGGAGGAATCCAAAATGGCAGCCACAGAGTGGACCAGCACCCTCCAGGCTGAGGTGGGGCAGGGATGGAAGGACTGGACAAGCGCCAGTTTCCCACAGAAGGGGTTAGTTTTCAAAGGAGGTGTGTGAGGGGGGTTGTGGGGGGAGAGCACCACAACCCTGCTACCCAGGGCTGCTGCAAGGCTTCATCTACTCAGGGCAGGGGCCCTCTTCACCTGTTGGCCTGGAGTTGGCGGACAGGATGATGAAGGCAGGAACTGCTTGGGAACAGAGAGAGCAGCGGGGGCCCGTGTTGCCCCATCCTCTCAGGAAACCCAAACAGCCCCTGCAAGCCAAGCTTCTACTTTGTTCCAGCTACAGGTGAGATAGGCAGGCTATTGGAAGACAGAAGCCTTTACCTTCTGAAAGGGGTCAAGGTGGGGGTGCAGGAATCCCTCCCCAGGGCAGGTCCCTGGGGCTGCAGCAGGGAGTCTGGAGGGCAGGTGCCAGAAGACTTGGGGAGAGCACAGAAGTCCTTGAGCCAAAAGAAGGCTGCAGGCTGAAGAACACAGCATTTCAAACTCTGCCCCCGACCCAGAAGGCCACAAAACCCCCCAGGATTTGGTTTTTGCCACATCCCCCAATATCCTCCCCACTCCCCAATCATTAAGCATCACTCGGGTCTTTGAATTGGTACAAAGTTTACTAGGTCATACAACATGGCTCACAAAAGCGATGGGTAATTCCAATGAGCGTACTGTTTCTTGATTGGTTCCTTTTACCCGAATGGAGACAAGACACTTTTCCGCAGGACTGCCCACCTCCCCTCCCCAAGACAGACAGAAAGCAAGACTGTCACAATGTGGCTATGACCAGTTCCACGGACACATAATTCAGTGGCATTGCCATGCCCAGATGGGACACCAGACAGCAGTGGGTGCGGAGCCGGGAGGAAGCGGCGGCCACTGCACCCATGGGAGGAGAAGTCCCGGCAGTGTCTGNCTCCCCAAGACAGACAGAAAGCAAGACTGTCACAATGTGGCTATGACCAGTTCCACGGACACATAATTCAGTGGCATTGCCATGCCCAGATGGGACACCAGACAGCAGTGGGTGCGGAGCCGGGAGGAAGCGGCGGCCACTGCACCCATGGGAGGAGAAGTCCCGGCAGTGTCTGCTGGTGATAATACATTGCACGTGGGGGATGGGTCCCCAGGGACGGGCAGCAGAGGCCCTTAAGGCCTGTCAGATGGTGTAACTTTTCATCTTGGGCCAATAAATAACTGTTGGACGAATGCATAAATTAGAAACGGACGCCACTAAACTTCACACGTGGGGAACATACGACCGGGTTGAAATCAAATCATGCAGAGTGGTAGGGCAGGTGAGGAGGGACCTTGGAGGGCAGGGAGATTATCAACAGCACACACTCTATTTTGTACCCTACGTTACGCGCCTTTAGTGGGCTTCTGGTTTCCTCCCTCCGGTGGTGCAGGCGGGCTCTGGCGCCGGCGTCTCCCAGCACAGCTCGCTGGGCAAAATAAGGGGTCGCTGCTTGAAGAGAGAAGTGCTGGAAGGGCAGCAGGCTGGGGGGCAGGACTCTTAGCTGCTCATTTCCTGCCGGAGCCGAACGCCCACTGCTGTGATGAGGGCGGCTCCCTTGCCGCTGCCGTCTTCAGATAAGAGGAAGGACACGTTACACCTTGGTGACAGTTCCTTCACGGTTTGGTGCATGATTCTGGAGAAGCTGAAACGGACAAAACATAGAGATGGGTTGGCAGAGGAATAGGAGAGGTGCAGGACCCACCTGAAGATGCTGGAGCAGCCGAAGGGAAGGAGGGAAGTGAGGGGTGGGGCGGCTCTGAAGCAGCGGAGACTTAAGAACGGCTGGGAGGAAAGCAGGTTTACTGCCAACCTAATTACAGTTTGCAGCAGGGAGGCACGACGGAGAATCCAAAACGAGTTCCTCTGGACAGCTTCTGAGGGCAACGGCATGAGTAACACACCCAGACAGCTCCTGTCCTCAGAGCCTGAGGATCCGAGAGGACCGAAATCCAAGAAGGGGGTGTCGAGACCTGGGCGTGGACCACTGAGGCACGCCAGGCCGGGTCAGCTGCTCAGCTCAGCAGGCTGCATGGAAACAGACATCACCCATCCCTAGTTTGCAGCCCTCTGAGACCCCAGCCCATCAGCACCTGAAGCTGAGAGGGAGCCTACCTTTCCACCCCCAAGTGAAGAATAATCTCTAAATGAGAAGCGACTCGGGGCTCTTGCATTTTGTGCTGCAAATGAGATAGGGCCAGGCTGAGAATGCTCAGGGCAGCGGGACTCCTAGAGGTAATACTGCTTGCCCTCTGCTGAGTATCTCCTAGGTGTCCCACACTTGATATGCGTAGTGTCCAGTCTGCCAACGGTTATTATCCCACAAAGAGGAGACTTGACAGAGATGAAGCAGTTGAGCACAGCTTCTAAAGGGTGCTGTCAGGATTAAATCCAAGCCTGTCCACATTGGGCTCCAAAGACTAGCTCTAAACACAGTGACAAGGAGGACGTTGTCAAAGGTGAAGAAACAGCTGGGGATGGAGCCAGACAGCCTGTTCCATCCCAAGCCACAGCTGTGAGGTAAGCAGGCACCGTCCACACTGAGTCGGATATGCCTGCTTTAAAGTAGGGTGACATGGCTGGTTTACTTGGGAACGGTCCCAGTGTAATTATTAGTAGCCCTCTCTCGACTGGCCAAAGTACCTCTGTTTCGACAATAATAAGGCCGCTCCATTCATAAGAGCCCAGCTTTGAGACATGCGGCCAATCAAAGAGCAGATGGGCCCACCCCTTCTCCTCCAGCATGGGATGTGGGACACTGGGCCCAAAGGAGGTTGATCCCGCCCACCTCCGAGCTCCAAAGCCCAGGGCCACCATTGCTCCTGCCTTCCAAGGCTCTTGACAGACTGAGGCAGCAGATGAACAAGACAGTGTCCCTTTCCTTCACTCCCTCTCCTGGCTTCTAAAAAGCAGCTTCTCCACCAGGCTGATGGGTAAGCCCGCGGCCACCCTGCTTTCCTGCTCCCCGCCCAGGATACAAGGGGCCTGGGAGGAGCAGCAAGCAGCCAATGTCAGGACCACAGGGTGAACTGGCCAAGTGAAGCCACTTCTCCGCCCTGCGCCCCCTTTGTCGTGCCAAACAAGCCCCGTGCCAAACGAGCCCCGCCCCGACCGCACAGCCTGCAGGCTGGCTGTGTTCCTGGTGAGGAATTTTACTGGGGGGCGGGAAATCACATCCTGGGGTCCCGGAACCAAAAGGGGCCTCGCCCACGCGCCCACCCCCATTGGAAGCCCCACTCACTGCGGATGAAGCTTGTAGAGCGTCCCGTCCACGCCCACGGTCACGTTGAGGCGGTCCAGCCCCCTGTTTTCGCGGATCTTATCCACCACAGCAGCCATGCCTGCGCCACACAGCTGCGCCGCCCTCTTGGACACCACCCCACACACGGTCTTCACGAGGATACTGTCGTCGCACGTGCTGTTCAGGCCCAGCTGCTGGAGGATGGCCCGGACCTGCAGCAGCGCTAATCGGTCGCTGTGGGGGACGAAAGTCAGGAGGCCGGATGAAAGGGAACCCACTGGAGAGCAGCAGGGGCCAGCCCCAAATCCCTGAGCTTATCCATGAAAAGGGTCATGGGGTTTTCTCTTCCCTTCAAAATAATAATTTTTTTTTTTAATGACCCTCCAAGTATTACAAGTTAAATTGTAGAAAAACTGGCAACTCTAGAAAAATTAAAATTGGAAAATTAAAACTCTACAACCCCAACACTGGGGAAAACACTATTAAGGTTTAAATATATTACCTTCCAATCTAGTTTTCTTGAATATCATTAAACTGCGTTTGTTCTGTATGTAAATAGGCTTGTCATTTATGTTTAACTTTTTATTTTATACTAGAATATAGTTGATTAATGGGCTTCCCTTGTGGCTCAGCTGGTAAAGAATCCACCCACAATGCACGAAACTCGGGTTCAATCCCTGGATTGGGAAGATCCCCTGGTTAAGGGAAAGGCTACCCACTCCAGCATTCTGGCCTGGAGAATTCCATGGACTGGACAGTCCATGAGGTCACAAAGAGTCAGACATGACTGAGTGGCTTTCACTTTCACATAGCTGATTAATAATATTGTGGGCTTGCCCTTTATATGTGGTTTTCTTTCTTGCTTTTTTCTTCATATATCTGAGGGAGTTCCTACCTCCTTTTCCAAGACCAGGATCGAAAAAGGCTGCCATAGTATTCTATTCTGGGAATGACCATAATTTATTTAGAGAAATTTAACTTGAAAATCTTTACTACTATAAAGAAAAGTAATACTCTGATGACATTCCTGTTTATGTGTCTTTGTGTGCAACTCAGATTTTTCCTTTAGGATACATTTCTGCGTCAAAGGGCTTTTGACCCAGAAGGCAAGTGCCTTTCTGACAGTTGACTCTTGGTCTCCTGGGATATTTGTCTCCTCATGGAATTGAGAGTTGACNAGACCAGGATCGAAAAAGGCTGCCATAGTATTCTATTCTGGGAATGACCATAATTTATTTAGAGAAATTTAACTTGAAAATCTTTACTACTATAAAGAAAAGTAATACTCTGATGACATTCCTGTTTATGTGTCTTTGTGTGCAACTCAGATTTTTCCTTTAGGATACATTTCTGCGTCAAAGGGCTTTTGACCCAGAAGGCAAGTGCCTTTCTGACAGTTGACTCTTGGTCTCCTGGGATATTTGTCTCCTCATGGAATTGAGAGTTGACAATGAAACAATGACGATAACAACAGTGACAAGAGCAGTGAGCCTTTTTTGAGGACTCACTATGTGACAGGTGTTTACATACGTCACTTCATTCCTCTTCCTAACAGCCAACCGATCCACATTTGACTGTTCCCATTTTAAAGATGTGGCAACTGAGGCTGGAAGAGACTGAGTAACTCACCAGAGCTCACAGCCAGTGACGTAGACCAGGTCTCAGGGCCAGAACTGCCAAAGCTCTCACCCACCATGCCATGCTCTGTATCTTGTCATACAGAATGCAGATGTTTTCTTTGGTTTGCTGTTTTGTCTTTTAAGCTTGATGATTGATATTGTTTTTAACTTACAGAAACCATGCAGCTAAAATTTGCAATTTTCTCTTTATTATTTCTCCCTTTAATATGACACTTGAAAAGACCTTCCCTAGCACTTCACACCCATCAGGATGGCTCTTATAAAAGGAAAAATAAAAACAGAAACTAAATAGTGTTGGCAAGGATCTAATGTTGGAGCCCTTGTATATACTGTTGGTGGGATGTAAAATGGTACAGCCACTGTGGAAGAGTATAGCAGTTCCTCCAGATAAATAAATACAATAATTATGTGATCCATCAACTCCACTTCTAAGTATACACCCAAAAGAATCGAAAGCTGGGACGCGGTCATGAATTTGCACACTCATGTTCATAGCAGCATTATGCACAACAGCCAAAAAGTGGAAGCAACCCAAGTGTCCATGGATGGATGAATGGATAAGCAAAATGTGGTGTATACAAGGAATTATTGATATTCGGCCTCAAAAAAGGAAATTCTGACACATGCTACAACATGGACGAACCTTAAAGATACTATGCTAAGTGCAGTAAGCCAGATGTGAAAGGACAGATGCTGTATGACTCCACTTACAGGAAGTCACTAGAGAAGTCAAAGTCACAGACACAGAAGGTAGAGCAGTGGTTGCCAGGGGCTGGGGGGAGGGGGATATGGAGAGTTAGTATCTAATAGGTACAGAATTTCAGTTTGGGAAGATGAAAAAGTTCTGGCGATGGACGGTGCAGATGGTCGAACAACAGAGTGAACGTATTTAATGCCGCTGAACTGTCTACTTCCAAACTGGTCACAATGATAAAGTTAATGTTACATGTATATACCACCATAAAAAGGGCTTCCTTCCCCTGTGGCTCAGCTGGTAAAGAATCTGCTTGCAATGCAGGAGACCTGGGTTTGATCCCTGGGTTGGGAAGATCCCCTGGAGAAGGGAACACCTACCCACTCCAGTATTCTGGCCTGGAGAATGCCATGGACGGATGGAAGTCATAAAGTCCATGGGGTCACAAAGAGTCAGACTCGACCGATCGACTTTCACTTTACCATGATAAAAAAAGTATTAACAAGAAATATTCACTGATACTTTCCTTCTCCTTTTCTGGTTGCTATTTTTCACACTTGGCTCATGGGTGAACTGAGAATAAAGAGAGAAGTGGGAAACTTGGTTCCCTATCATGGCGCCTCTCTCCCCCAAGGCTGTGAAATGCCACCATTCTGGGTACCTCCAAGGTCTGGGCCTCAGGGCTGCTGTCTACAGCAGCAAGCATTTTACTGCGTGAGTTCTGGTAGGCAATGAGTTTCACCTGCAGGTTACAGACCCAGGCTTGGGGGACAGTGAGGAGCAGGCCCTGGCCCAGTACCGCTATCATGACCATCCTAAAATGTAGGAGACTTCTGCACAAGCGCTTTTGCTGAGCCCTTTCCTACTTTCTCCCACAGTTCACTGTGCAAGATGGCAATGCTGGAGATGAAATGTTCACTCCATGTGAGAAAAACAGGAGGAAGACAGAAGCAGCTCGCTGGGACACTGTGGGTAGTGAGCCCTGCGTCCCCATCAGCCTTTCAGAGAAGAGGGTGAGGTCAGACCAGTGGCACTTGGCTCTTTTGGACTCGATGCTCCTTCAATTCAAATATCTGCGATGCACCTTTCCTGTCCTGAAAGGTAACCTACTTACACACAGGACGATTTCAAACAAATCAATATAACGCCCTAACATACCTCAGACAGTAAAGCGTCCTGCCTACAGTGCGGGAGACCTGGGTTTAATCCCTGGGTCAGGAAGAGCCTCTGGAGAAGGAAATGGCAACCCACTCCAGTGCTCTTGCCTGGAAAATCCCATGGATGGAGGAGCATAGTAGGCTACAGTCCATGGGGTCGCAAAGAGTCAGACACAACTGAGTGACTTCACTTCACTTCCACATACAGAATGAATAAAAGTGAATGATTTACAGTAAAATTATAACTTCAACATGCAACTGCTCAGGGTATACTACTCCAGAGAAGAAGAAAACCCACACAAACGGCCAAAATGTCCCCTAGACTGCCTACCACCCCCATCACGGCCCCCTGGCCAGGTCCACCTGTGACTTGAAGGCCCTGCCCGCTCACCTCTCGATCTGAGAGAGATACTTGGTCTGAAAGAGGCCCCGGGTCTTCAGCGGCTCAGAGATCTGCCCCCGGAAGAGGAAGCCCCTCTTGGCGAAGTCGATCAAGATGTTGCGGACAATCTCTCCCAGGTACATACCGCTGATCATCTTCTCATACCTGGAACGAGAAGAGGGAGGTGGGCATCTCTAGGAGGCCTCTGGTCTCGCAGTAACCATGGGCGCCTTCCTGTGCCTCACGGGCATCACCACCCCGCGCACCCAGCCCTGTGCTCCCTGGCAGAGGCAAAGTGCAAGACCAGGAAGGACTGAGGAATCCCCAGCCCTCCCAGGATCAGATGCGATGCCTTCCACCAGCGCTGCTTCATCGCTGGATCATCCTCCTCTTCACCCAACTCCCTGCCTCGGCCTGGTGAAATCCCACTCAAGCTCCTAGCTCTCAGTTCAACCATCACTGCTCCAAGGGGTCTGTCCTCCCCACGGTTCACCTGCCTGTCTCAGCTTCCAGGCACCCTCCCTTCTTCCCAACACACGCGGGTCCTCCGCCTCTCGGCAGCCCTGCAGTGAAAGCCTCGAGGGGACAGAGCCTGAGTACCTTGCTCAGTTTTGTGTCCCAGGGCCTAGCACAACACAGTGCTGCTCTCAGTGAAGCGCTCAATACCTAACTGGAGAGCTTGCAAGTGGCTTAACGGGATAGGACAACACGGGGAGTGTTTCCACTTGATTTTTGGAAGGTTTTGCCACAAACCAGGGTGCTGGTCAAGCACCCACAGCGTGACAAAGCCACACAGGCTGGAGGACCCAGGCAGCCACCACACCCCTGGGGGCCACCTGTTCTTGGGGCTCTTAATTCCTGCCCTCTCCTTGCTCAAGGGCCTCAAGAAATGACAAGGGATTTAACTGCTTCCATGCACACACCCCTGAGATATCTCAGGGTCCCTAAGCTGGGNACAGCGTGACAAAGCCACACAGGCTGGAGGACCCAGGCAGCCACCACACCCCTGGGGGCCACCTGTTCTTGGGGCTCTTAATTCCTGCCCTCTCCTTGCTCAAGGGCCTCAAGAAATGACAAGGGATTTAACTGCTTCCATGCACACACCCCTGAGATATCTCAGGGTCCCTAAGCTGGGAAGACTCCCCTGGAATCTGTATACTCCAGAAGATCTGGGATGCTCCACAGGAAAAAAAAAAACAACCAAGAAATAGCACAATTATCCTCAATTCTCACCTAGTCTTTCTCATTCCATCAAGGAGACATCTGCTTGGTGTGGAACAGTTTGGTGCTGATATGGCTCTAACCCCTTCCAACCCCTACAGATCTCCCTTTTAACAAAGAGGGTCTTCCTGTAGAATGTTTGGTGGGCACAGTAGGTAGGACTGAAATAATGCTCTTCTTCACTAGATCCATTTTATGGTAATACTGGGTTTTCCTCCCTCATTAAACTCAAGAATACAAGCTGATTTAAAGAAAAACATGCAGACTAGGTGGTATTTGGAAAAGACGTAAATCTTGAGGTTAGCTGGAGAATCACTTATGTCTGAGAGGTACTACCCCAGCTCTTCGTTCCGCTCCTGGGGACGTGACTTAGACCACCCCATCTTGGCTGTGGCAAAGGATGGCCTGATCCCTGGGAGCCTGAAACAAGAGATCATTTGTCTCTTTGCTGGGAAGGGGGAACACTGCCATCTTGGGAAGGGTCCCTGAAACCCAGGCTGCAAAGCTCCAAAGAGCCACTAGGTATTGCAAGAGGTCTGCTATGGGAAGGCTAAAGGGCAGCAGGCCTCAGCCTCACCCCTGACCTGGAGGCCCCCACTCCCATCCCCACCCCCACTGGCAACATCCTAACTTCCCTTGTCCATTAACAACTGCAAGTCAAGGGTGTTCTGCTTCCACTAAACAAGGGAACAGCCTGCTGACCAAGAGGTTTCTATTAGTCTATGGGGAGGAAACAGAGCAACAGCAAGACCAGAATGTTCCAGAATAAACATGGTCACTGAGAGGACTGGTATGACCACCGCCACCCTGTACCCAGAGGAGGCACCTGGACAGAACATCAGCCTGGGCCATCCTTTACCACCTGCTGCTGCCATGCCTAAGTTCTCTGTTCTCCTTGGGCCAAAAGAAAAGGTCAGGAGTTAACCCGAGGGACAACAGTCTCCAGGCTCTGTGCAAAGCCCCCTCCCACTAGAAAATTCTTTCACTGTAACAGGCAGGGGACTTCCCTGGCAGTCCAGGGGTTAGGACTTCATGCTTTCACAGAAGGAGGCCCAGGTTCAATCCCTAGTCAGAGAACCAAGATCCCACACGCTACATGACTCGGCCAAAAAATAAACAAACACAGGCAGAAACACAGCCACATGGCCTGCACCCCCGCCCCCCACCCGCCCGCCACCGTCCTGTCTCCTCTCAGGTGGAATTACCTTTGCTTCCCAGAGTTTAGAGAAAACTCATCCACCAGTTTGTCATAGATTGTTCTGATATCATCCAGACACCCGTTGTCCCCAAAGGCCCCCCACTCCATGTTGATACACATTTGTCCCTGGTTTCCTTCTAGCGTCTCGACGTTTTTCATTTCCTCCATGTAGCAGGCATTGCTGCCAGTCCCTGAAATACATAAAGTGGGGAATGAATGGCCATGTCACCATGCTTGGTGGGGAGGGGGACTGCAACTAGGCCTGGTGCTCCACCAGGGCACGCTTCTGAGATGAACATTTACTTTCCCAATGTCTTCCAGGAAAATCTCAAAATATCATGGGAAAGTTAGAGTGAAAACTTCCCAGAGCATTTGATTAACTTACTTTATACCAAGGCACCAATACTAACAGCCTCAAACATTCACCTGTCCAAGCAGGGCTGCTGCTGCTGCTAAGTCACTTCAGTCATGTCCTACTCTGTTCGACCCCATAGACGGCAGCCCACCAGGCTCCTCCGTCCATTGGATTTTCCAGCAAGAGTACTGGAGTGGGTTGCCATTTCCTTCTCCACCAAGTAGAGCTATGCTTACTTTAATACAAGATGGTGTTAGAGCAAAGGGATGCATCTTAAAAGTGGTGGAGGTTTATGCAGCATTCAGATTGAAAGGGTATTTCTCCATTTCTCTTCCCCCACCTCCAAAACACTGGCCACAGATACACACACACACACACACACACACACACACTATATATATATATATATATATAAAATTGGGCTTCCCAGGGGGTAAAGAGCCTGCCTACCAAAGCAGATCAGTCAGGAAGATCCCCTGGAGGAGGGCATGGCAATCCACTCCAATATTCTTGCCCGGAGAATTCCTTGGGCAGAGAAGCCTGGCAAGCAACAGTCCATGGGGTCGCAAAGAGTAGGACACAACTGAAGCGACTTAGCACACATGCATATATAAAATACTATTAATACATGGAGGTGTTGTCTACTATCCAGCCACATATATCCATATATCTTTTCTTATCAAACTTGGTCATGGACTCTGCCTGAATAAACTCTTCTGTGTGTTCTACAATGAGGCCTCTGGTTGGCCTTTGGTTGCCACCAAAGGACAGCGTCCTGAGCATGTCCAGGGTGCATTTCTAAAGCAATGGCTCCTCACCATTTTGGTATCACAGATCTCTTTGAAATTCTGATGATTCTCCTGAGAAAGGAACTTCCCTGGTGGTCCAGGGGCTGAGATTCTGTGCTCCCAGTGCAGGGGGCCGGGGTTCGATCTCTGGCCTAGGAACTGGTAGCGCTAGTGGTAAAGAACCCTCCTGTCACTGCAGGAGACGTAAAAGACAGGGGTTTGATCTCTGGTCAGGAAGATCTCCTGGAGGAGGAAATGGCAACCCATTCCAGTATTCTTGCCTGGAGAATCCCATGGACAGAGCAGCCTGGCAAAGAGTCGGACACAACTGAACCAACTTAGCACATACACAATCCTGAGAAAAGGGCCATGTCCCTAGGTGTACCCATACACTGTACACATATAAGTCTCACAAATGCCTTCCAGGGGGTCAGGAGCCTCTGATTTCCATCCCTGATCTCCCAGGACAGGGCTACTCAGAGTGTGGCCCCTTAAGGACTAGGGTTGGAACCCAAACTGTTTGCTGTTCTCATCCAGGAGGATTTAGGTCCAGATGCTGGGATCAAGTGTTCTAAAACTTTTATAACAGTTTTAATTGCCAGATAGCAAACTTATGGTTGTTGGCTTTGTCTCAGTGAATGGATGGGAAATTTAAAAACCAAGCAACCAACCAACCAAGGAGTCCCTCACATAGATATTTTTCTATATACTTGAATCCCCTGAGGAGTTGTTAAGAGGGACTTCCTGATTCAGGAGGTGAAGGGTGAGTCCCAAGACCCTGCATTTCTAATATGCTCTCAGATGATGCTGATGTTGCTGGTCCATGGACCACAAGTAAGATGCACAAGGCCCTAGAGCACCATGGACCCACCCTGGGTGGGATGCAGAGGAAGATGGATTTTCAACATCATTAAGGGACACAAAGACACCCCTACCAACTAGACAAGTGGGCTCAGGTTGTTTTACGCCCTTTAAAGAAACTTAAGTAGAATTTGCAGATGCTTCTGACTGTATAACTATAAGCAGATAGGGTTGGGGGTCCCTGGAGAAAGACAAATAGGCATGAGTTTCTTAACATTAGTGGAGCCATGTTGGCCTAATGCATTTTGTGATCTAAGTTTGGCCACAATTCTTGCTCTTCAACAGGTCTCAGTAATAATGATCTTAAGCGACAAAAGAACAAACTGATAATTATCAGGCAAGAGATGTAATAATAGAAAAAATAAATAAATCAGTTGTAAAGATTCCTAGTTCTGTTTCATGTTAAACATTAGCCTGAAGCACTTTCCTGAGCTGTTCTGCAGACTTTAAACCCCTCTCAGGCACTCAACTGCCAGATCGTCATGTATGGATGTGAGAGTTGGATCATAAAGAAAGCTGAGCGCCAAAGAATTAATGCTTTTGAACTGTGGTGTTGCAGAAGACTTTCTAGAGTCCCTGGGACTGCAGGAAGATCAAACCAGTCAATCCTAAAGGAAATCAGTCCTGAGTATTCAATGGAGGGACTGATGCTGAAGCTGAAGCTCCAGTACTTTGGCCACCTGATGCAAAGAACTGACTCATTAGAAAAGATCCTGATGCTGGGAAAGATTGAAGGCAGGAGGAGAAGGGGACGACAAAGGATGAGATGGCTGGATGGCATCTCTGACTCAACAGATATGAGTTTGAGCCATCTCCAAGAGAGATAATGAAGGACAGGGAAGCTTGGTGTGCTGCAGTCCAAGGGGTCGCAAAGAGTTGGACACAACTGAGCAACTGAACTGACTGAAGGGATGATGATGTTGACCTTTCTGACCCCTGTGACTTAAATCAAATGAAGCCTGGACTCTGTCAACCTTTGCCCCAACTCTATACTGAATTCTCCTCCGCCCAAGCCCAAGGTATTTCATGAATATGCAAGTACCCTTAGCTTAAAACTTCCCCAATTTTTCTGTTGTAGGAGACACTGCTTTGGGAAAGATCCCCAGCGTTCTCCTTCTGATCTTTGGTTTGGCTGTGTCTTTTGGCTCAATGCCCACCAAGAAGCCAACCCAGTTTGGGATTAACATCACTGGATTACTTTTGCTTTCTCAGTTCCCTTTCAACCAGAGTGTAAAATTGAGAAAAGAGGCCCAGAAATGGAAGGGGTACAAAGAAAACCAAAATATGCAAACCATACTTCTTGCTGGGGGAGTTCTGCGCAGAGATCAATTGATGGCAAAGAGTGACTTTGAAGGCAGCAGAACCCCTCCTACACCTCCTCCACACCCCGCCCCTACATCTGTGGGTCTAACTCAGGCTGGAAGCAGAGAAAGTGCTCAGCCACTCTAGCTTTGCATTTCACACCTAAGGCCATTCACAAGCAGAAAGGGGAAGGGATCAGGAGGAGAAAGCAAGCTTTGCAAAAGAAAGAAACAAAGTGCCCCAAAGTCAGGCCTCAACCAATCTTCCCCTGGAGCTGCTCCTCAGTCTTTTAAATCTCCACTGAAGCCAAACTGCTAAGTCACTTCAGTCATGTCCGACTCTGTGCAATGCCATAGATGTCAGCCCACCTGGCACTGCCGTCCCTGGGATTCTCCAGGCAAGAACACTGGAGTGGGTTGCCATTTCCTTCTCCATTGCATGAAAGTGAAACATGAAAGTCAAGTCGCTCAGTTGTGTCCAACTCTTAGTCACCCCATGGACTGCAGCCTACCAGGCTCCTCCATCCACGGGATTTTCCAGGCAAAAGTACTGGAGTGGCGTGTCACTGCCTTCTCTGAAGCCAAAAGTGGATTAATAAAAGAAAAGGTCTTCCTGGCACCAGGAAGGCAGCCTGCTGGGGCCTTCTCCCAATCGCCCAGGTCTATGCAGCAGGGTGCTAACCCTCTCTGCCCAGGGAGGTCTGCAGGTGTTGACTAAGAAACCAGGCCTTTTCTCAGCATTCCTGAGACCAGGAGCAGGATCAGTTAACAAATGGTTTTCTTGCCACCTAAATCAAAATACTTCTGGAGTTCTGTGTTCTCAAGGCCCAGACCCCTACTTGGATTATAAAGGAACAACCTGAAAAGCCAAAAGATAATCCTGCCTATAACCAAGCAGGACTCTATGGGGCCTTTCCTGGACAGACCCTTCTCCCACACTGTCTGCTTTAGCTCCTCTCTGAAGTGCCTAGATAATACGTCCGAAGAACATTCCCTGAGTTGTGTTACAGATGCCAAAACCCCCACCAAATGGAAGATACTAGCTAACTTGCTGACCTCGGGCACACAGCCCACAGGCCTGCTGGAGCCTAAGGATTGATAATGTTAAGCCCTGCGACACCACCCTGCTGCCTCACCTCAACCAGAGAGTTGTACACGAGCTGAGCACATTCTGGGACTGACTCCCTCCCTCACCTGGCCTTCCTTGGGACCCCATGAACTTTAGCCCACCAGGCTCCTCTGTCCGTGGGATTCTCCAGGCAAGAATCCTGGAGTGGGCTGCCGTGTCCTCCTTCAGAGGATCTTCCCAACCCAGGGATCAAACCCCAGTCTCCTGAAATGCAGGTGGGTTCTTTACCATCTGAGCCACCGGGGAAGCCCTTTAAAACGGCTTTGCTGAAACCAACTGGGGAGTTCAGACTTTTTGAGCACTGACTGTCTGGATTCCTTGTATGGTGCCTTACAATAAATGCTGTATTTTTATCCTATGCTAATAAACTACCTCTTTTTCTATTAAAAAAAAAAAAAAAGTGGTTTTTCCTTCACAGTATCCCAGTGTCGGTAGACTGGCTTTACTGGGTGAGCGGACCTAGGTTTTGGCTCAGTAACGTGCCTCCCTCCTCAGCAGCTGGCGGGCCACTGCTGCTGAAGGCCAAATGGCATCCAGACTGCCCTCTGGCCCTTCTCTACAGTCAGGAAAAGAGCAGGCTCTGCTTCCTTGCCAGCCACAGACTTGGCCCTGCAACACCTGCCCAAGTCCCTCATACAAGCCCTCTGAGTTGCCCTGCTGAGCAGGTCAGCTCCAGGCCCTCCCACTCTGTCCACGGGGGCCATGAGAGGAACCAGGAGCCTCACTCCCGAAGAGTTCAGTTCCTGACAGTCTGCTCATGGTCAGTACCCAGCCTCATGGGGTGTGTGTGAGGAGGGGAAACCTCTGGAGAGCCCTGCAGCCTCAGTCCACAATGCAACTCTGGAGGCGTAAGGGGACAGTGCCAACAGACGTATGATGTCTCCCACCGAGCACTGAGATGCTGACTCAGGGCCCCACGAAACAGGAAAACCCAGCCTTCCCTGCCGTGGAAAAAGACCTTCCAGGACACCCACCTACGATGAGTCCAACCTCACAGCTGGGCTCCTCATAAGCACAGGTCATCATGGTGCCCACCGTGTCATTGACCACAGCTACCACGTCCAGGTCAAATTCCTTTGGAAAGAAAAAGACAACTTTAGCTTCAGGGGAAGGACATGCACTGCCCGGCTTGAGGTCTGCAGGTCCACTCTGCTGCAGGCCAGTCAGAAAGCCACTGGGTCTGAAACTGTTTCCTTAACAGCCTGTGAAAGGTAACGAGATGCTCCTTCACTAAACATCTGCTATTAAAGGTGCATCTGAAGCCTGAATTCGGAAGAAAGAATGCATTCTACCCATTTCCGAGATGGCACTGAGCACTAGAGAGGCAGCCCAAAGGGCGCTGTTCGATGGAGAAAAGCCAAGGGATCGTGGCCTCGAAGCTCTTTGTCTTGGCAGGTAAAAATGATACCCTTCAGAGGGCGTGACGGAAATACCAAATCCATGTCTCAGAATCTGTCCAGACAAGCAAGTACACAAAGGCACATACAAGCGTATTTTCTCCGTAACTCAGGAGAGCCAGGAGAAACAACTGGAATGCAGATCAAAGGGGGCTATGGAAGACCCTACGCAGACAAACCCTGGAATCCTGTGCAGCCAAGAAAGCAAGTGAGGTTCGCCTCTATGTAGTAACATGAAAGACTCCTGGTTTCATATTAAATGGAAAAAAAAAAACCAAGCAGCTGTAATATAGTATATATGGAATGACTCCCATTTTTAAAATGTGTGTATATTTGTATACACATGGAAAGTACATTGGAGGAACACTAAAAGTTTGTGAAATGGGAAAAATGAGTCATCAGATTTCTTTTCAATGAAATATTAACTGTTGTTTAGCATATTCTTCTAGGAACAACCGGCTCCTCTTCATGCCTACTCATTTCAGTCTTCCTAACTGCCTATGTATTTATCTGCTCTTCTGAACCAGAGAAACTTGAATGGATTTTTTTTCTTTAACTTCTTACTGATTTCCTCATTAACTAAGGAGCTAATTTTTCATTTTACATTTTGTCAATGTCCTCCAGCCAAAGACCATACCCATAGAAACGCACCCACAGTGGATAAAGCTGGGCTCCCTGGCTGGTTGGCTGCAACACAGGCAGACACATCCCATGCGGCAACTCAGAATGTGTTAGAAAGCACAAGTATAGGATTTGAGCCTGTGCTGGTGGTTTTAGGGAGCGTGCCAAGAAGTGGGGTTTGGCTCTGGACTGGGTGCTATCAGGAGGCAGGGCCATCTCCGAGTGTGTGCCAAGCTCCGCTGTGATGACGGAGTGCTTATTTCTCACCTGATTCCATCACTGTCGCAGAGGGGCTGTGATGGTGGCTGTGCCCCGCAACAGTGCCAGACTGTGCCGCAGAGTCAGGAGCTGCTTTTCCCTTTTTCAAGCTAGAGGAGAGCCATGATTTTACATTCCTGAAAGTCTCCCTTAATAACATGAAACTGTTCTGATATTTTATTGCCATCGGGTGGGGGGAACATTAGTACCCTTGTCGCATACTTCTGTATCGACTGAATTCTATACAACAAACAAGGTCAACCTTTTTTTCTGGTTGTACAGAGTGGCTGGTGGGATCTTAGTTCCGCAACCAGGTATCAGACCTGTGCCCGCTGCGGTGGAACTGTGGCGTCCTAACCACTGGGTCACCAGAGAATTCCCGATCAAGTACAGTTTTTATAATCTGAAGAAAGGAGCAGTTCAGTGGTTAAGACTGGCAGTCCAGTGGTTAAGACTCCGAGCTTCCAATACAAGGGCTGAGGGTTCGATTCCTGCTTGGGGAAATAAGATTCCACATGCTATGTGGTGCAGCCAAAAAAATCAAAGCATAACCTGAAAAAAGTAGTAAGGATTTTTAAAAACATCCTTTTAATAGTTACCTCTCTCCTTTTTATCGCCTCCCTCAGTAAGGTTGCTACATCGTGCCCCACGCAGTCGGTTGCCTTAAAACCTTTGGTCCAGGTGATTAAGATACCCTGCAACAAGAAGGGCACCGCAGTCTTGTGTCATTAATCCTTCCAGGCAGAACACAAAATGCCACTCCCTCCTTCCAGAGTAAACACCTGCTAAGACAGTACAGTGAGATGACGCTGGAACATCAGAGGCACAATGAGTAGACTATGAAGAGTCCTCCCAGGCCTGCCCCCTTCTCACAGTTCTCACAGTGGTCTGGTTTATAAGCGCCACTTTACAAATAGAGAATCTAAAGGAGATCAGCCCTGGGGTTTCTTTGGAAGGAATGATGCTAAAGCTGAAACTCTAGTACTTTGGCCACCTCATGCAAAGAGTTGACTCATTGGAAAAGACTCTGATGCTGGGAGGGGTTGGGGGCAGGAGAAGAAGGGGACGACCGAGGATGAGATGGCTGGATGGCATCACCGACTCGATGGACGAGTTTGCATGAACTCCCGGAGCTGGTGATGGACAGGGAGGCCTGGCGTGCTTTGATTCATAGGTTCGCAAAGAGTCAGACACGACTGAGCAACTGAACTGAATTTGGCATAGAAAGTTAACGGTGCTGCCCGTGGTATAAACGACTAGTTCCCCTGAAGAACAGTGTGCCAAAAACAGAAGTGGAGAAATGCGAACTTTTAGTAACTGTTACTACCTAAAGCCAACTTTAGGCTTGATTGCACTGTAGTTTATATACTTGCTAGCTGTGTACTCACTATGATGACGGTAAGTGAACTGCTTTTAAAAACCACCAGACCTTTGAAAAATCACCCTTAAAAACTGCCAGAAACAAGTTTACATGGGTCTACCTGTTGAGATCTCAAAGCCTTTAAGAGGGAAAAGCCCTGAGTCAGCACTGTGACTGGATTAACTGGCTTCAGAGGCAGGTGGCCCTAGCCAGCCTCTCATCTACTGCCAATCATACGCCGCAAACCCTGGCCTAAGACCTATGTCACGTGATGCCAGCACCACGGCTTCCTCCCTGGCCTTACCCCTGCCTGGGAAAACACAGGCACCCGCAACAACAGGACGGGGCCTGCCTGCACGACTCTGAACAGTCAGCTCATTTCACATGGACTGTCCCCCTGCCCCACCAGGACCCCTAAGTGTGGCGCTGGAGCTGCTGGTCTAAGGGCTGGGATGCTTCACTAGACTGGAGGCTCCCTGAGGACAGGAACTGCCTGCCCAGTGTTCTTAGTCCTCAGCAGGTGCTCAAGCCCTGACCTTGAACCCTGTGTCATTCCATTTACTGAATAAACATTTATTAAGCATCTTTTCTGCTAGCACACTGGGCTAGGGCCTGTAGGGAACACAGATCCTTGGCTCAAGGATCAAATGACATTGAAAGAAAGAACGACACAGAAGAGCACTAAAAACTGGGTAAAAAGTGCTACAACCAGGCAACATGAGAAGAAACAGGGAACACTAAGAGAGTGAGATTCTTTTTGCCTGGAGGCCCAGAAGGCTTCCCAGAAGAGGTACATGCTTTAAATGATAAAAGAAAAGTAGAGTCTGAAGATGTTTTGGAGGGCGTGGCGTAAGAGCTGGGTCAACCCTCTGTGACAGCTAAATTGTCCAGAATCAAGGGGTGACAAGGGTCTGGAGGAGGCTTCAAGAGCTGACCCACACTGGCCAACAGTCGGTCAGCACTGCCCGATGTCTGAGGCCTGGAAAAAAAGAGACTCACCGCATCTAAGCTCGTCTGCTTGCAGGGAAACGAAAATGTGAAGCCCAGAGGCATTTTAGGGCCCTTGATGCCCATGTAGTCCAGGAAGTCAGAGATACAGGACACGATGTGGTCAAACAGCTTTAGAAGAAAAGAAGGGATTACTCAAGGGATTACTCGTGCACCTCTGGTTTCACACCCTCAGTGCGCGCGCATGCGCGCACACACACAGACACAGACACACACACACATACACACAGACACACACACAGACAGACACAGACACACACACACACAGTGACACACAGACACACATACACAGACACACATACACACACAATGACACAAGCAGAGCAAGTTGCCCTCCCTTGGATCTTCAGAGGGGCCTGAGCATCCTCAGCCCAGGTGGGCGGAGTGTACCTGACAGTTTCGGGCTGCACGGACCCAGCTGCACTGCAGCATGTATCACATGGAGGCTCTGGGGCCCAGCAATGCCACTGGCCACGTATGTGACGCACACGTGCCTTGGCGAGGGAAAAGCGACACTATCTTACCTCCTCCCCAGTGCCCTGCATGATTTCAATGGGAATGGCGTAGATCTTATTGTGCATTTCCACCGATCTCTTTTTCCCACTACGGATTTTCACCAGCAGGACGCGGAAATTCGTTCCTCCAAGATCCAGGGCCAAGAAGTCACCGTTCTCTGTTGTAGTCAAGAACATCAAGAAGGTCAAGAAGAATGCATTTCACCTCCTGGCAGCCAGTAAGTCTAAGACTTCAAACTTTCAAGGGAGGAAACCCCATATTAAACACAGGGGAGAAACTGTTAAGTCTTTTCTCAGCATACAGCCCAGGCTCAGAGAGGTGGGCGTGAACTCACGACCACCACAGTCTCCAAGTCACACCAGAAGAAAAAAGGCCCCATGGATGAACCAACAGGACCAGCAAGGTCACAGTACAGGTTGGACGCTGAGCTCCAATGTGCCTGGATGTAAAACTCCCCAGGCCTCTGTGGGCCTCTCATACTCTCCACCTAGGAAGGGAGTGTTTATCCTTCTTCTGCCTTACTGTGTTTAGCAAAGGACCTACAATCAATCTCAGTGCTTCAGAATCCACCCAGCTCTGTTCTTTCAACAATACTTTCTAATTTGGAGTCAGGGCTGTGGTTTTAAAGACAGCACCTGCCTGGGAGTCCGGACCAGGGGAGGTCAGCTGCCTCAAGTCTCACATGTAGCAAACAAGTCGGTGGTAAAAATGGAAGAGAGGGACTTCACTGGTGGTCCAGTGGTTAACACTTCACTTTCTAACGCAGGGGATGTGAGTTCGATCCCTGGTTGGGGAGCTAAGATTCCACATCCCTCATAGTCAAAAACACAAAACAGAAAACAGAAGCAACACTGTAACAAATTCAATAGACACTTTAGAAATAGTCTACATTAAAAAAAAAAAAAAATTGAGAGGTTTGAGTGAGTTTCTAACTCTTGCCAAAATCATGCCACCCATCTCAGTGTCAATGTGCCCCCTAGAGAAGCCAACCTCCCGGCAGCCCCGCAGTGACTCGGCCGCTGGTAGGAGAAGCAGGAGGCACGTGTGAGCCCCCAGCTCAGGTCCTCACCAGTCCCATCAGGAGTGCTCCGGACGAAGGAGGGCAACATCTTGACCACAGCCTTGTCATGCGTCTGCTTGCCCAGCCCCAGTTCCATCTCAGCCCGCATCCTCTTTTTCACCTCCAGCAGCATCTCCCTGGTGAGACTGAAGTGGGCCAGGGTCTCCTCTATCTGCCGGTGCTGCTCAGCCAGGCGGTAGGCCACGGCAGTCACCATGGCGGCCCCCTTGCCACTGCCGCTCTCGGAGAGGAGGAAACGCACATCGCAGTCAGGTACCAAGCGCCGCAGAGTCTTGTGGAAACGCCGAGAATACCTGGGTGGCGGGGCGCACAGCAGACAGACTGAGCCAGACCGTAGGGACCTCCCCTTCTTTTTCCACACTTTAATTCCATCTTCTACACTCACTTTCCTCGTTACTCAAGTCATACAACACATCCATTGTAGACAAGTTAGCAAATGCAGACAGGTGAAAAAGGAAAACTGAAACTACCCATAGTCACACACAAAAAGAGAGGGCTCCCATTATTATACGAATATCGAGGGCCTTCTCTGGTGGTCTAATGGCTAGGACTCCATGTTTCCAGTGCAGGGGGCACAGGTTTGATCCCTGATCAGGGAACTAGGATCCCACATACCGTGCAGCCAAAAAAAATAACTGTATCAAGTACAGAAAATTCAGGGCTCAAAAATCTGTTGTCCATCATGACAAAGAGACGATGCAGTACACTGGTTAAGAAAGAGCCCAGTGTTTAAAAGTCAGACCAGAAGGGACTTCCTTGGAGGTCCAGTGGTTAAGACTTTGCCTTCCAGTGCAAGGGGTACAGGTTAGATCCTTTGTCAGGGAGCTAAGATTCCACATGGCTCAGGGCTAAAAAACCAAAACATAAAAACAGAAGCAGTATCGGAACAACTTCAAGAAAGACTTTTAAAATGGTCCACATAAAAAAAATCTTTAAAAAACACACTTCCACACCAGGGG
This sequence comes from Neotragus moschatus, assembly GCA_006410615.1. NCBI lineage: Eukaryota > Metazoa > Chordata > Mammalia > Artiodactyla > Bovidae > Neotragus > Neotragus moschatus. Next base: position 1,400,793 of record SJYA01003205.1, read on the forward strand.
ACCTGGGCCTGTTACTTAATCCTGGAGTCAATGCAGATGGCAGCATCTGGCTGACAATGATGAGGAAGGAACTCAGCTGAGTTCATCAAATGCCTCAATGAATAACTGGCGCTAAGCAGGGGCTCAATAAAGAATTGCTCTTGGTTTTCATTTTCACTTGGCCCTTTCTCTCAGTCCCCAAGAGCTGAGACATTTTTTAGTGGTTAGAAGAGGACTTAGGACAGGACTCAGTAAGACACAGAGTTTTCTCCAGGTTTGTGGTCTGTTGTAAGTATGGAAGGCTGCTTGCCAAAGAAAACTGGGAATTTCGAACCCCAAAATGATAAGAGTGGTCAATTCCAGGGGATGGGATCAAAAATGGCTTATCTCTGACATTTTTTGAACTATTTTGAAGTTTCTATACCAAAAATATGTTACTTTGTATTTTAATCTGTATTTATCAGTATTTTTTTTAATATGTTGTTGTAGATGAAGAGTTCAAGAGATGGCTGGTGGTGATGGCTGCTCAACAGTATGAATGAACTTAAATTTACTGACCTATACACTCGAAAAATGGTTGAGATGGTAAATTTTATATTATGTATATTTTATCACAACTAGAAAATTATTTTAATGTGATGTAAATGCCTAAGCTTTCTTGTCCAAAAATTAGCCAAGAAATTTTTTTTTTTTAATGGCTAATTGCATTATCAAGAATTTTACAAATACTCTTGTGAACCTGGCAGGTAACAACAGCTAACTAGCTCAAACCTTATCCCCTCAGTAACACTGAATTATCTCAGTTTAAGTTAATCTTCATTTAACTGTTTCGAGACCTGGTATGAAGGCACAGTATCTGCAAGGCCACTTCACAGGCACATCATACATACAATGGGAGAAATATCTGAGGTCATGTATTAAAAAAAAAAAAAACTTATAGGCAATCATTTTTAAGACTCAACACAGGGACTTTCCTGGCAGTCCAGGGGTTAAGACTTCGCCTTCCAATGCAGGGGTGTGGGTTCAATCCCTAAATAGGGAGCTAAGATCCTACATGCTTTGTAGCCAAAAAACCAGAAGCAACATTGTAATAAATTCAATGAAGACTTTTAAAATGACCCACATCAAAAAAAGCTTTAAAAAATTAATTAAAATAAATAAATAAAACTCAGTACATAAAGACTTAGAATTCACCTTTCGCTTTTTAAAAAAATACAAACCATGTTCTTGTGGCCAAAGAAGGCTTCTGACACTAAGGAGTCCAACAGACAAGAAGGCAGCATCTAAGTGAGGATTACTGACAACCTAATCTCTCACTGGCTTGCAGATGCAAAGCGCTGACAAGCTGCCTGTTTTTAAAAATTACTATCTGAGTGTTTGGGGAGCTTTAGAAACTCACAGGAGCTTCTAACACAGGGATGTGAGCAGCACATGTATGACCCAAACTACAGTGAGGATGATGGTCCCTGATTAAGTGCAGACAAGGAAGAGAACTGAAGACACAGACACATTCCACCCAGTGCTCCTGGCAGCAGAGAAGCCTCTAACAAGACTTAGGAGGAGAGACGCCAGGGCAGCGCAGAAGCAACACCAGTGGGAATCAGCTGAGAGCCAGATATTTCTCCAAGTGGGCAACTCTGACCCTTCTGTCCAACTAGATATTGGCTTATCTGCCAAAACCTTTCACTGGGTGCAAAAGTCTGACCTCTGGAGATGGTCCTTAGCCAGGGCAGGTACTGAGTGCCAATTAGAGCAAAGGGGACTCACTGTGGGTGCGTCTTGTAAAGGGACCCGTCGACACCAACCGTGGTCCGCAGCCTGGGCGTGCCCTTGTTATCTCGAAGGCGGCTCAAGATGGCGCCCAGGGTCGCCGCCACCAGGTTGGCAGAGCGAAAGGAGACGATGGTGCACACGTGCTGAACTGAAACACAGTCGTCGTCAGACGGCTCCACTCCCAGGCGGGTCAGGATTTCTTTGGCATTGTGGAGGCCTTCCTTATTCCTGTGAAGTCAGAGGCCAAAACTCATTAGCTAAGGACTACAGCAGGCAGTGCGGTGGTGTGAGCACTGGGGCTTGAAGGCCCTGGGGAGGTGAACTGACCATTCATCATGTGTGTATGGCAAGGGAGAAATGCCTGAGACGGAGTCTCCTCCATAAGAAGCCAGAAAGCAGCAGGAGGAAAAACTGTGATGGTTAAGTTATGTCAGGCACATGGAGAAGAGAGGCCAGACCACATGGGCTCTGAACAGGTGGAGAAATAGCTGCTTCCACCCCAGGGCTCAGTGCTTCAGAGATGTGGGGAATCTCCTGGCATTTGGGTCTTTAGTATGCCCCTGGATTCTTACACATTCTTCCACAATTTTTTCAGTCAGACTTTAATATCCAGCATTTTTGTTATTTAGTCGCTAAGTCATGTCCAACTCTTCTGCTACCCCATGGATTGTGGCCCGCCAGGCTTCTCTACCCATGGGATTGCCAGGGCAAGAATACTAGAGTGGGTTGCCATTTCCTTCTCCAGGGGATCTTCCTGACCCAGGCATCGAGCCCACATCTCCTGCTTGGAGGTGGATTCTTTACCACTGAGCCACCTGGGAAGTGCCTGATTTGCGGCATATATGCTTTGTATAGCTTTTATTGGATTTAAAGTATATCCTGGAGGGTATAGCTTTATTACTATTGTAGATGTTGTCTTAAATAAAAAATACATATACACACGTTATTTTAAATGTACCATATTAAAATGAACAATGGGAAACATTGGGTAAGAGGTAGATACTATCTTTGCAGTTTTCCTGCAATTCTAAAAATGGTCTAAAAGATTTTAAAATATGTACATATTTTACTGTCAATACATAGAAATATAACTAAATTTTGTATCTTATCTCTAGACATCATTCCTAACCTCTTCTGTTATTCTAATCACTTGTCCAGATATGCTGGTATTCCATACAAATACATCTGCAATTAATGACAGTTTTACTTCCTCTTTTGGATTCTTACGCCTTTAATTTCTTTTCCTTTTTTCTTTCATAAAAAAATATTGGAGCTAAGGCTCCAGGACAATGCTGAATAGAAACAGGTGAAACTAACACAGGATGCTTAACTCAGTGCTCTATGACAACCCAGAGGGATGGGAAGGGGTGGGAGAGAGGTTCAAGAGGGAGGGGACATAAGGATACTTATGGCTGATTCATGTTGCTGTATAGCAGAAACCAATACAACATTGTAAAGCAATTATCCTCCAATGAAACAAACAAAAATAGAATCAGGTGATACTATCTTGGTCCTGAATTTAAAGAGAATGCTTCCAATATATCTTCGCTGGTAAGATGTTCTTAATAGATTTTTTTTTTTTTTTTTTTTAGATAGGCTTTATTACAACATAGATGCCTTCTTGAGCTAGTTTAAGTGGGTTTTGTTTCTTGGTAACCAAAGAGCCAACACCACAAACAGGCCCAGAGGAAGGCAGGCATTTCCTGACTCTGTCAATGATTCTGAGATAAGCCACACATCTCTGGCTCCCTCCCCTCCCAACAGCTGAGCAGGGGACCTGAGAAAGGCGACTTTTGGAAACTCAGTAGTGTGGCTCCCTATTGACTGTAGCGCTGCAGGTCCTGAAGGAGAAGTCCTAGGACAAAGGTCAGGACTCAAAAAGAGTAGGTTCAGATAAACCCCTTTCCACTGACATCAGCATCTTCTCCCTGGAGCCAGAGCTATGATGCCACCGGCTCTGAGTTCCCAGGACCACAGCATGGGCAGTGGGATGACCGCCTCATGCAGAGATGAAAGGGCATTTCTAGTATCAAGCTAACCCTATCTTTAAGCAGGTGGCCTCACGTGCCTACGTGGAGTCTCCTGAACGAGGAATAGAACCTGGTGGCAAATGGAACCAGCCACGGGACAGGTACCCTTCAGACATTTGGCTACATCAAGCTGCCTGGCATCAAGCCACCCAAGGCCTGCAAATAACGGGCCTTCGGTGGACTTGAGCCAGAGAAGTCTGGGTTTCTTATGCTGAGGTCAAAGATAGAAGCCAGGGTGCTGGCTGGACTCTGTCCTTCTGTGTCTATCTGTCCTATCTCATCTATTAACCAATGCTTCTCAAACTTGTGCCAAGGAACATGTGTGGCTGTGAACAAGTGAAAGAATGGGGGTGCTGGGGGTGGGAGACAGAGAGGGGCATGGGGCAGGAAGACTGGGGAGGGTGCTTCAGGCACAAAAGGATTTTGGCAAATGACCAGTTAACCAAAGTGAACTAGGCTTTCTTCTATATGCTAATAAATACTTCAGTTCAGTTCAGTTCAGTCGCTCAGTTGTGTCCGATTCTTTGCAACCCGATGAATCACAGCACGCCAGGCCTCCCTGTCCATCACCAATTCCTGGAGTTCACTCAGACTCATGTCCATCGAGTCGGTGATGCCATCCAGCTATCTCATCCTCTGTCATCCCCTTCTCCTCCTACCCCCAATCCCTCCCAGCATCAGGGTCTTTTCCAATGAGTCAACTCTTCACATGAGGTGNGGAACTAGGGCTCGAAGCCATATCTGAGCCAGAGCCAGGTCCTGAGTCCTGGCTGACAAGGGGCCAGGAGGAAGCCCAGAGCAAGACAGATCAGCGGCAGGTCCACATCCAAGCGGCTGGCCTCTCCTCTGAGGGCGCCTAGCTGGCACACCCAGGGCTGGCTGTGACACAGCAAAACAATCTGCTCCATTCAGAGCCGGCGCGGGAGCCAGGGATGCTGCCGGGACCTGAGCACGCAGCCCCCGCTCCCCCCAAATCAAGGAGTGCAGAAACACTAGGCCCCATTGTTCAGACAGGACCAGACAGGACTGCCCTGGCCCCGGGTGCGTTGAGGATCCCTGGCAGGAGGGCACCCTGCTGAGTCCTAGCTGCCCCACCCAGCTCCTGGCCCAGGCACCTGTGGGAACCAGCTTTAGTGCCACCCAAACTGGAATCTCAGAGCAGACAGGAGCCAGACTGCCTGAACTGAACTCCAGCCCTATCACCTTATTATGCTACTTACCTCTTTGGGCCTCAGTTTCTTTACCTGCATAATGGGGAGCACACAGGGCCCACCTCTAAGGTTGTTGTATGAAAGATAGAGGTGGATATAGGTAAAATGCTCCAGTGCCTGACCAATACTGAGCCACGGCCCTTGCTATGTCTCCTGCCTAATTAAGCACTTTATGTGTATTAATTTATTTCATCCTTATTNGCATAATGGGGAGCACACAGGGCCCACCTCTAAGGTTGTTGTATGAAAGATAGAGGTGGATATAGGTAAAATGCTCCAGTGCCTGACCAATACTGAGCCACGGCCCTTGCTATGTCTCCTGCCTAATTAAGCACTTTATGTGTATTAATTTATTTCATCCTTATTATAAACCCTATGAGATAGACATTATCATTATCCCCATTCCACAGATGAGAAAACTGAGGCATAGAAAGGTTATATAACTTGCCCACGGTCATAGGGCTGATGAGCAGCAAATTATTTTCAGTCCAGTTAAATCCAGCCTCGGATTCCATGCTCTAAGCACTGTGCTGTTCCGTCTTTCCCATGGACATATCATTAAAAGTCACCTGTATTACTGTCATGCTGGCAGCCACCAGCCCCAGCCCAACCCAGCCTCTGCTCATCTACTTCCAGCTCACTCCTCTAGGCAGCCTGCCCCCTGCTATTGGGCAACTTTGACAGCAAGAAGGTTCTTCCCCCTTAAGGTGGACTACAGTCAGCCTTGTCCACCTCCCTACCATTGCTGCTGCTTCTTTTTTAATTGATTTTTGGCTGTGCCAGGTCTTCATTGCTGTGCCCAGGCTTTCTCTAGTTGTGGGGAACAGGGGCTACTCTCTAGTTGCAGAGCATGGGCTCTAATGCTATCGGGGTTCAGCAGCTGTGGGGCACAGGCTTCGTTGCCCCACAGAATGTGGGATCTTCCCAGACCAGGGATCAAACCACGCCTCCTGCATTGGCAGGTGGGTTCCTAAACCACTGGACCACCAGGGAAGTCCTACCCATTGCTTCTTGTTCTGCCCTCTGGAGACACTCAGAATGATCTGCTCCCTTTTGCACATGACGGTCTCTTAGACACATAGACACTGCCATCCCCCTTTTCAGATAAAGGAAGCCTGAGGCCAAGAATCTGTCCTTTCCCAGTCCCTAGAGTCCCCGCTGGAGCAGCAGAACAAGGAAACAGCCCTTCTCACAAGCCTCCAGCGAAAGCCAGCAAGCCGTGATCTGCTGCTCAGCAGTCAGATACCTACGACCACAGGCCAGTGGGTGGCACCATGGTGTTGCAGCCTCACTGCATGCTGGTGGGCACAGGCAGGGCTGTGGCCCACAGGGCCTGGGGGAGTCTGGGAAAGTTGGGCAGGGGATTGGATGCTGATAAGGAATGCCCTTGGCAACCAGGGTCTGCTCCGATGGGCAGCCCAGGGTCAGAGAAGGAAGGTGAGGTCTGTGGGCACCTAGAGGATTAGAACAGCTGAGTCTATGGAGCAGGCAGAGCAACAGTAAGGAAGGTGTTTGGGGATGACTTGAAAAGAGGTGCGATTACTCCACCACCATCCAGGCCAAAGACTTCTCCAGGCCAGGCCTCCCTGCTGTCACAATCTCTGCTGCTGCTGCTCCAGGCGGTGGTTGTCTCCTTCACTATGAAAGATGTGAGAGGGAATCACAGGGGAATGGGATTCAGAATTCCTAACAAAGCAGAAAATAAAAGAATACAGAGGAGCAAAAAGCCTAAGAAGAAGAGGAGAAGGAAATTTAAAAGTGAAAGAAGCTGGGGCTACATCTATAGTAGGAGACAGGTGTGGAACCAGGACAGAGGGCAGTGGGGAAGAAGGAAGGCCATGGCCGATCCCTTTTAGAGGGAGAAACCTTCTAACCTGGGGGCTAGGGGAGGGGTCCTGAAGCAGCTGTCAGCAACAGAGGCAGGAGCCACAGAGCCGCTGTGCTGATACCCTCCCTGTCAGCTGTATATGGTCAGTACTCAGTAAATGTAAACTTCAATCCAAACAAATCAGTGGATGCATAGTGGTCTAGAGCCCACCTGGGCACAGAGCCTTTAGATGGAGCTAGCTAGATACACCTGTTTTCAGCCCTGGTTAAAAACTAGAATCACCTGCAGGCTCTTGAAGATAGGCCTCAGCCTAGGCCAAGTAGGATTGGGAGGGAAGGTGGGTAGGGTGGGAAAATACCTAGGCAATAATATGTTTTTTAAAGGTCTCTACGTAATTCTTCTTTATTTTTTCTGGCCATGCCATGCAGCTTGTGGGATCTTAGTTTCCTGACCAGGGATTGAACCTAGACTCTTGGCAGTGAAAGCACAGAGTCCTAACCACTGGATAACCAGGGAATTCCCCTTTTAAAAAAGAAAAAAATGTTTTAATGTAATTCTAGTGAAAAACACTCCTCTAGGGGACTTCCTGGGGAATTCTTCTAGGGAATTAAGATCCCCCATGCCGTGTAACACAGCCAAAAAAAAGAAAAACATTCCTTTAGACCATTCACGATAATGTTTGCTCATAAATGATGAAATATGCCTCTTAAGACATTCTGGAAGTTCACTATGAAAAACATGTACTTTTCAGCAGGACAGAAAACCGCAAACTTAAGCCAAATTAAACCTCAAATTAAACCAGCTTTGCCCCGTCCCAAGGTCCTCATGCCTTAATTTCCCCATTAGTCAAATGGAGCAAACACCTTTCCCAGGTACAAGGAAAAGAAAACAGCTTTGAAGAACTTGACATTGCACAGAAGACACAAGGAAGACCCCTCAAATCAGGCAGACGCCTAGGAGACCAGCTACATTAACTTTGGCAAAAATCCCTCTAACCAATAGCCTATTTCTAGCAATATATGACACAACTCAAGATCTGTCATCTCTTTGGAACTGTTCTTACCAAGACCTGCCCTATGGTTCAGTCAGAAGGGAAGATGGAGATGGACCTTATCCCACCTGTCTCACGCTTTTATACACACACTTACTTCCCACCCATTTCCCAGCCACACTTCTTACCCACTACTCATCCTCCAACCCCCATCCATCCATCCATCCGTCCATTTATCTTTGCGTGTACATCTTCTATCCATCCACTATTCCAGATATGTTTATTGAAAGTCAACTGTGAGGCCAGTTCACATTTCAGCCTGAGGATACAGTTCAACTCTTTAGAGAAATTCAGAACTGCATCAAAATGGATGACAGACAATCCAGGTTTCTACCCAAACCACTCAGGATCCCTACATTGGGATCCTGCTAAGGAAATAGCCAAGGCCCTGGGCCTTATCTGCTCAGTTATCACAGGTAACTGCCCAACCTGTTCTGCTGAGAGAGGTGACTTCAGATCCAGTGATTGACAGTAACTGCAGGTACATCATTTCTTATCTGAAACCCCTGGGGTCATATATGCTTAGGAATGTGAATGATTGAGGATTTTAGAGATGTGATATGGTACACAGGCCACATAGTACAGAATAGCCCCAGAGGTGCCTGAGGCAGGACTAGAATCGAGCACAGATCTCCAGTGACATATATAAACATGCAAGTAAACAGCTTCAGGGCAGGTGGGGTCAGGTGTTAGAGTTGGGGTTTAGGTCAATGGACTGAGGGGAAAAAACCTTTGGTTATCAGAGCTGGGGCTCTTTATTACCCAGCTGGTGTTTCGGCATGCAGAGCAGATGTTCAATGCTGGGTCTAAGAACTCAAGATTCTCCCAGTGAGAGACCTCGTTTATTCACCACCACCACTCCCAGTGGAGGGAGGTTGGCCATTTATGCAATTCCATTAATTCAGGTGGAATGCCCAATTAGCCAGCCTGGAGGGTTGAGATCTTTTGGGTGACAGATTTCAAAATGACAAACTCCTTGACAGTGTCTCTCTGGCAAAGGATAAGGGCAATTAAGCTCACAGGGTCAATTAATATCTCCCAGCGTGCTGATAACACCCAACTCCAGAATAAGGCTGCTGGGAGGTCAGTCAAAGAGGGCAGCATGCGAGCATCACAGAGAAATATGAATATGCACTTCAGGAAACAAGGAGCTCACAGGAAGCAATGCCCACACCAGCCTAAATAATATCACTCATACTTCTGTGGCCAGGGCTCTCCAAGGCCAAGGCCAACTTGCCAGAGAAGTCTGATGTGATGTTCTTTATCAGCTGTGACCCATCTGGCTTATACATGACATGGAAGGTGGTCTCCCCACAGTCTGCATGACTCACATGTCTCCCAACCACTCCCCTGCATGATAGGTATTTGCACATGTGACTCCCCTCCCCAGCTGGACCTTAAGTTCTGGAAGGGAAGGTGCTACTCTGTATGCCTGGGGCCAAGCACTGAGCTGGCACATCTCAGGTGCTCAAGAAGTGTGTGCAGAACGAATGGACACTTGCTCACTCTCCCTGCTCGCCAGACACCCCACATGCTGAGTGGCTCTCCTACCCTCAGCAGCAAACCCTACTGAGGACATCAGATGGAAATGTTTTTAAACCTTAGCTTCAGGCTAATGCTTCTGTGCTTTTAATTTTTAAAACGTTTACAAGAACACAATCACAGTGTAATTAAACAGAAATTTGGGGGTGGAGTGGGGGTGTAAATAGGGAGATTGGGATTGATGCATACACGTTATTACTATATATAAAACAGATAACTAATATGAACCTACTGTATAGCACAGGGAACTTTACTCAATACACTGACCTCTATGGGAACAGAATCTAAAAAAGAGTGGATAAATGTATCAATATAAGCGATTTGCTTTGTTGTATAGCAGAAACCAATACAACACTGTAAATCAACTATACTTCAATAAAATTAATAAGGAGAAAATAATTTAAAATACGCTTTCAACGTTGCACACGCCACAGCTGTGTGTGTCTCAAAAAAAGTGAGCCAACATATACTTGATGGGTGATCCTTTTGTGATCACCTGGCTTCCTGCCCCTCTCATCCTCCACCCCAATTCTCCCCTGAAGTGTCCCGCAGGTCGTCTATGTGACTAGTAAGAAAGGGTGGGACTCACAGCTGCTTCCCGGGGTTGAGCGACCCCCGGTCTATCTCCCGGTCGAACTCAGTGCGGATGTCCTCCAGGGCCCCGTCGTCCCCGAAGGCCCCCCACTCGGTGTTGATGCACATCCTCCCCTCGTCGCCCTCCACCAGGTCGATGTGCCGCAGTTCCTCCATGTAGCAGGCATTGGTGCCGGTACCTTGGAGAGAGAGACGAGATCAGAAGCTGTGATCACACCATGTCAGGAGAGAGACGGCAGCGCCTGCTGGAAACACCGGCTTCAGGAAGGGACAAGGACAGGGTGGGCGTTACCGATGATGAGGCCGACTTCACACTGCTGGTCGTCGTAGCCACAGGTCATCATGGTCCCCACCGTGTCGTTCACCACAGCCACAATGTTGGCATCATAGTCCTGGAGGGAGAGAAGAGGGGGTCACTGCCCACTCACACGTGGAGCAGAGATCACCAGCCTTTAAGACGGCCTGGCTGGAGGGCTCCCACTTCATAGCCTCCCCTGCTTTCATCACTGTGGGCACTCAAATTCACTGGATTCAAGCCCAGTGGTCACATTATAGAGACAAAAAGGCGCCCTTCGTTATTTGGTTTACGACTCTTTTCAGTGTGGAGTTCACTCACAGAGCCACAGCCCTGTGTAAACCATCCCAATGCATCCATGTGCCTTCTGCATTTGCTGCAGCCCTGGCACACTGCACTCGAGCCCTGTGTAAACCATCCCAATGCATCCATGTGCCTTCTGCATTTGCTGCAGCCCTGGCATGCTGCACTCGATCATGCCAGCTCCCTGCACAGCTGCCCTCATGTCAAAAGGAGGCTAACCCCTGCCCAAGAGCTTGGCTCTTCGGTAGCACCTTGGACAGCTCTGCTTTGACCCAGCCCCGACCTTCCAGACTGAGCTCTCACTGCTCACCTGCCTCAGTCTTCAAGGACCCGCACCGACCACACCACTGCCACAGGCCATGCACTACTGTCCCCGAAAGAACCTTAGTCACACAGCCTTCTCCCCACACTCCCCACCTCTAGGTGGTCAAGGCAAGTGGCTAGTGAGAAGTTACCCCACGCTTTTTGATGGCTTTGTCAAGCAGCTTCACCACATCAGTTCCCTCCACGCCGCTCGCTTTAAATCTCTTTGTCCAGGTGATCAGGATGGCCTGCACAGGAGAGCACAGAGGGGTCGGGAGAGGGCTAGGAGGCCTCCGCAACCTCCAGGTCCCTGGGGAGTCTGCTCAAGGACAGTGACTAAGCCAAGGCCCGGGGAGGAGAGACACATCACATCGGGTAACAGACCCAGACTCTTATCTCCTGCTTATCCATCCACACAATGGGGGCTGCCACAGGAAAAAAACCTGCAGCTCACACTCAAACAGAGTCAGTGGCTGGCTAGTGTGGTGGTGTTAGCATACAGATCTAATTGGTGTCAACTGCACAGCCAGACTTCATTTAGAAAGAGAAATGCTGTTATTACCTGATCACCTTTCTGTATTCTCAAACCAGACCTTGGTTTCCACAGCCCCAAGGAACTTTCGTGAGACCCAAATTTCGAAGAGAAACAAAATGCTAAGATAATTCTTGGCTACTGTGCTTCTAAGAACCAAGTCCTGAGCTTAAAGGATAACACTAACTGATTCATGCCTCTTCCACAAGTTTGGAATGTAACTCCCATTTGTAAGCGATGACTCTATGTATACAGTATAATCCATTTCCGTGGGTGTATTTCTAGAGAAACACTAAGGACATATATCCAGTGGTTATTCACTTGAGACTACAGAAGCATAGGAATTTTACGTTTTGTTTTACATCTTTATATTATTTCAATAGTTTTACATATTGCTTCTGTATCTTTTTCTTTAAATCAAGGATCCAAGAAAAGAATATTGTTCTATGTGACTATTCTCCGAGTGCAGGAAGCCATTATAAATGCGGCTTGGTTGGGAAGAGCTGCTACTTAGGCCCTGTGGTCTCCAGGGTGACACGGACGGGGAAATGTCCACATTGGGCTGCCCTGCACTCCGAAAGCTGGGTAGCTTCCATGCAGGATGCATCAGAAAGGGCAGGTAGCAGCCTGCAGCTGACCAGGCATTCCAAAGCCCCCAGACACTGTTATCACCCCTTTGACGCTCAAGCCCCCCAAAGCCTTGGAAAACACAGTGCTGTGGAAAGAACATGGACTGGAAATCAGGACATCAGTCCTATCCCCACCACTTCTGTCCATTTCCTCGTGGGCAGTCTTCTCAGCTCCTCTTAGGCTGACTCTGTTCTTCTGTCAAAAAAAGCAGCTGGTCTAGACACTCTTGAAGGTCCCAGGCAGCCTTGAGGAGTGGGCTCAGGCCTCCAGATGGGTAATTAGATCCTGGGATCCACTGGCTTCCTAGCAGGCAGCATGCCCGGCTGAGCAAGCCCTCCCCAGAGAAGGGTCAAGGCTGGCAGGTGGGGGCCACACTTTTGGCTCTTTCTCTGCCAGGGACCATCTGCTCTGCTCTGCTCTGCCCTGTGGGGCTCTTGTGCCCCTGAGGACGTTCCCTATCCACTTCTGCAATGCCTTCTTTCTTGGAAGACAGCACCTCTGCCAGGCAGGCCATATTTGTGTGCAGCTCTCTCCCAGGGCCTAGCCCAACCCACAAGGATAGCACTCGGTCCACGACCACTGATGAACAAGCAAACAGCCAGCAGCCGCTTCATTCCCGGCCCATCTCCTGCCTCTTCCGGCGGGAGCAGGGAAGTCTCACCCTGTCTTCTGCCCAGGGAGCGTGGCTGTCAAGCCTCAGCTCTCAAAAGCCAAGGGAAAATAGTACTGACAACAGTCCTCGTGAAAGGCCACTAACCCTACTTTGTTTTCTTTCACTTGCTTGAGTTTAAGAAATGGTTTTCTCTACCAAATGGCCACAAATACCAGGATTTGTCATGAAAAATACACATATAACTAAAGCAACTGAAAAATAAACGTGATTATTATGACCTTACATTAATTCTACAAATGCTTCTTAAAAAAAAAAAAAAAGAGTGCTCACTTTGGCAGCACATATACTAAAAAAAAAAATTGGAACGATAAAAAAAAAAAGACACGCAGACCATCCAGAGAAAGGAAAAGGGAAAGGAAAAGGGTTCTTAGCATTTCCCCCCTGGGGTGTCTGGGAAGCCTGATAATCCCAGAACATCTTACCTCATCTATTCTGGATTGCCGACAAGGGAAAGAAAATGTGAATCCCACAGGTAATTTCTTGTCCTTGATTTTTTTTTTCTCCATGAAGTCTCCCAGGCACTCTGCGACATGATCAAAAAGCTGGAAGAAGCACAAGAGAGCAGTTGGGAAGGAGAAAGAGGACTTAGCATTTCAGGAAAAAGTGAGAGATTCTCCGCCCAACACGGAAAGGAGCCTGGCTACCCTAGCTGCCCATCCCCCAGGCACCTGGTGGCCAGGTGGGGCTTTCCCTGGAGGTTCAGTGGTTAAGACTCCCCATGCTTCCACTGCAAGGGATGCGGGTTCGATCCCTTGTTAAGGAACTAAGATCATGTATGATGTGCAGCATAGTAAAAAAAAAAAAAAAAAGGAAAAGAGAAGCCAAGAAGTGCATGACTGGCAAAGAAGAGTCCCTTGAAAATAGCCTGCCTTGTGGGCCAGCATGGCTTAGGAAGCCTTTTTAAGCCTTCACGTGGCCTCTCGTGTATCACCTGGGCACTCAGATGTATCATCTGGGTATTTAGGAAATGTGAAAATAAGAGAAAGATGNAAGAGAAGCCAAGAAGTGCATGACTGGCAAAGAAGAGTCCCTTGAAAATAGCCTGCCTTGTGGGCCAGCATGGCTTAGGAAGCCTTTTTAAGCCTTCACGTGGCCTCTCGTGTATCACCTGGGCACTCAGATGTATCATCTGGGTATTTAGGAAATGTGAAAATAAGAGAAAGATAGTTCATCCTCCACAACACACAGGCCATGGACCGCCAGCAGCCACCCAGGCAGAGTGGCCATCTGGCCCCTTCTCTCTAACTCCATCTCTCTCTCCCTCACTCTGTCAGTTCCAGAAGCTCTGTGAGGCAATTCCCCAGCCTCCAGGCTACTTGAGTGATCTCACAATCTTTGAGTTATCCACTTTTTACTTTTAACTCGAGTTCCATATGCATGCAAAAAAAGTGCTCACATCCTAAGTGTAGGGTTCACTGGATTCTCACAGGTGCGCCCAGACACCCTCCCGTGCAGTCACTGCTGCCACCCAAACTCACAAGGCCAGTCGCAAGCCACTCTGACTTCCAATGCCCCTTGCATGGTTGCCTGCTATGTATAAAAGGAGCAGCAGTGTGCACTCCGTGGCGTCGGCCTTCTTTCCCTCTACACTATGTGTGCGGGCCATCCACATAGTTGTGTGAGAACCAGGGCTGGTTCTCATTGCTGCGCGGTATTCTATGGTGTGAATATACTACGATTTATTAAGTGAACTGCAATTTAAGTTCTACGACATGTTGTAGAACTTGCTGGCTCTACAGCATGTTGCCGGGATATGCATATGTATCTTAGAATCCACTAGAAGGAAGTCAGAACACTGTTTCCCTAGCCTCTGTGTGGATATTGTCAATGACGGCAAGCTCATCACCTCCTAGGCAACTTTTTGGATTTATCCAATACCTCCCTCTTTCTCTAAAGTATATCCAGAACTGAATATAATATTTCACATGTGCTCTGATTTAAAAAAAAAAAAAAGCTTAGTTGAACTAAGAACCTCCCTTTCTCTTAGCTCTCTACTGCCATTAATATAACCAAACCATATATATGTTCTTTTGGCAACTATGCCACAGTCTAGGTAATCCTCCTGTTTTTTCACGTGGCTGTCTTCTAACACTAGGCCTCCCATGTACATGGTATTGACAAAGCTAATGGAGCTCCTTGAAGCCCAGAGAACGCAGCGTTTGCAGGGCTGAACCACAGTCACAGGAAGCAAGCTCAGCCACGGCAAGGCCAACTACCTGAAGGCTTTCTCTGCAGGGTCCTTCCCCCTGCCCCCTTATTAAACTTATAGTTCTATTCAGGTTTGATTTTAACAAACGTGTCGAGGAGACAGCCCATGGGAAAGAGTGGAGTCCATGGGGGTAGATCCTTCCCAAATGCTTGAGGAGGGGGCAGGGCCCCTCCCCTCTCCTTCTCTTCCCCCATCTAAAGGGATTTGGGGGAGGCCTATACAGGGGAGGGGCTGGCCCCAGGCTGGGGGGGTGGTGCCTGGGATAAAGGGCTATGGAGGAACAAGAACCCAGACCAGGGAGGGGTCGGGGAATGGCACAAGGACCATTTGCCAGAATACACAGCCTTCTGATTCCAGATTGAATTTACAGATAAAACGCAACTAGACCACAAGCAGCACCCACTTCCTCTCCCTGTTAGGGCTGTACTTTGAGGGAAGAAGAGACAGTTTCACCAAAACCACGGTCTATTCACTCCGGGCCACTCTGTCGGAGCTCCCTGACAGATTAAGGGGACAGAGGAAACCAAAATAAAGCATCAGATAAATTGTGTAGGAGGAACCCAGGAAGGGCCCAGCCAGAGCTGGGCCAGGCATCACGGCTGCCCCCACAGCCACTCTGTAGAGTCTCCTTGAGAGGAGGCCGGAAGTCAATATTCCCATCCCCATCTTTCCTCAGATGTCCCTGCCCCAGCTCTGCAGTCTGATCTTCCTGCCAAAGGAAAGGAAAACTTGTCAGTTCTGACTTGGGAGCCTCTGTCCCTGAGTCACTATTACTGAGGCCATGGTGACAGCGGCAACTCTGACCAAGGAGACACACGACCACCTTCCCTGGGAGAACCCAGCTAAGCTTCCTGCGACCTACATTTCTGAGCGACGTAAACCCATTACTAAGCCCGACAGCTTGCCCCACGTCATCTGCCGGAAGAACCTCCAGGCTCCCCGTGACCCTCAGGGGAGCCGGCTGGGCGGAAGGCAGGCAGGCTGCGGGCAGGAAGAGGCAGGGAAGTGAGTTACACAGGGCTGGGGCACTGGAAGCAGCCTCTGGATTGAAGTCAAACACAACCACCCCTTTGCAGTCTGCTAAGAAGGAAATGCCATTTGTGGAATGCCCCAACGAAGGGGTGACAAGCCTGCTCAGAATAGACAGGAAGCTTCCCTCAGCCTAACTCGTGTCTAACCAACCAGAAAGGGAAGTTACCCAGCCTCTCTGCACTCAAAATTTTAGTGCCTAAAAAACTTTTTTTTTTTCCTTTCCTGACAACATGCACATTTATTTAATTTAAATAAATTTAACTTATTTATTTAGTATTCAAAACTCCCCAAGCTAAATAAGTGAAGTTTTAAGAAGGTCGCATTATGTTTCTGAAATTATTAACGCTTAAAATTGTGCTGAAACTTTCAAGATACTTTGTATTTCTGTGTGTGATATGTGTGTGTGTGCAGAGAAAGAGAGAAAAAAGGGTAAAACAAATAGTTAATTGGGAAATCTGGATAAAGGATATAAAAAGCTCTTCGTGCTTATCTTAAAGTTTTTCTGAAAGTTCAAAATTATTGAGAGTAAAAGGTTTTAAAAACTATCAAAAATTCCTGCCTATGTTTGAACATGAGATCATAGCCCCAAGAATTCAGCACAATTCACAGGCTGTGAGTTTGAGCTGCTTCATGGGCAAAATGGGGCCCTTTGTGGACTAGACTATTCTATAGATCAACAAGAGATATCAGAAAAATGGGCCACCAATATTTATTGCTAACCTCACACCAAACTTCTAGACAAGAGGTTGCCACTTCATCCTTATTTTTTCAGCTGCCAACCCTCTCCTCCCTCCATCACTTGAACCTTCCTCGTTGCCCACACACACATTTCTACACTATCAAAAAATTTTAGTAAAAATACTAACTAATTTATTAATTAATTAGAAACAAAGACCCAGTCTAAGAGTGTCCCACATTGCTAAAACTGTCACATCTGGAGCCAGACTGCCCAGGTTCAAATCCCAGCTTTATCACTTCTGTGCTGTGTGACCCAAGGGGCTGATCACTTAACATCTGAACCTCAATTTTCTCATCTGTGAAACAGGAATAATAATAACATCTACCCACAGAGCTGTAATGATGACTCAATGAGTTAATCTGTATAAAGGGCTTATATCAGTGACATACATAACAAGTTCTATGCAAGTATTTGCTCTAATAATATAACACTATCATTATCCCCATCAACATCAACATCTTTTCTTTGCACACTGCTGGAAAGGGGCAGCTGCAGAAACAGCTGGAGACAAAGTAATTTTGGAGCTGGGAAGAAGGGGACAGAGGCTGGGATAGACGGGGTCCTGGGGGCAGCCATTAGAAGAGTCATCAGCTTCGGAACTCTGAAACAATAAATATTCACGATGTGTGAGCAAGCAGGACACACAACTGTATGATCTCAATTACATTAAAGTGGACGCTTCGTTGTGTAAATACACAAGCGAGACCTAGAAGGACACATCAGACGGTAAACTGCTCATGATTTTGGATGACTGTGTCTTCTGCTTCTTGGGTCTTTTGGTTTCCTAGTATGCACATGTTAACTTTTAAGAAATAAATGTTTTTCTAAAAATCTTCAAGAAAAAAAAAAAGTCACTGCAGAAGGGATGCAGCAAGCGTGCACCTGGAGAAGGGCATCCCCTTAATTTACAAACCCTGCTCCTAAAAAGTCAATCCAAGACTCACACGAATGTCCACGGCATGGGGGGGGCAAGTCCCAGAGGTGAAGGCAGGAGGGAGAGGTGGCTCCTCCCAAGGGCCGTGGGGAAGAACGACTAATCAGTATCTGTTGGCAAATAGAAGGAGCAAGACGCCAACCGGAGGCTGCTGGCCACCTGCAGGAAGGAGCAATGTGGAGAGCACTGGGCAGGGTGAGGAGACCCACTCGCTGGCAGCCTTCACGCACACACTGAATGAATGCGCCAATCTCTGTAGCCCTGTTATGGAGGGATCGCAGAGAGACCTCCGGGCAGGGGCATCCGATGAGCGAGGCACCCGTTTCAGTGGCTGATAAAAAGTGGCCTAAGGACAGTGTCCCATCGATGCTCACAGTCGGGAAAGCTCTGAACACAACCTCTGCCCCTCCTTGGCAGCAGGTCAAAGACCAGGATTAGCCCTTTCCTCTGGTAGAAGGAAAAGGTGGAGTTTGCATTAGGTCCCAGCCACGGGAATTTAGGAACAAAGAGGAGTCAAGAGAAGGCGCTGGGCTCCATCCCAAAGTCCAGCCCAGAGCCACTAGGTTTTCTGCAGAACTTAGTCATGAACCTTGCTGCGAACACACCCTCCCTAAAACAAATATTTGGCAAGCTCTGAATAATACATATCCTGACAACAGCCATGACTTAGGAGGCGAGCTCTAAACGGGAGGGGAGGGGTCAGAACATCTGCAGGAGACAGGGAGGAGCAGAACAGGACCAGAAATGACTGCAAGCCTGCCAAGGGCTGCACACAACCTGATCACAGGGTCCTCAGGGAGCCTGCAGCCTACCACCCACCACAATCAGATGGGGAAGCAGGAGGCGGTCAGGCCCTTCTGAGCACGCGCATGGCCTTGGCCAGCAAACGAAGGCAGCCCTTCCGTTGGCAGGGGTTACAAGTGTGAGAGGAAGGGATGGTGACTTTCCAGGCAAGGCCCTGCCCTCGCTGCTTTCCATGCCAAGGTCTCATAGGAGACTACTCAGTTGGGAAGCCAAGAGCCCTTTAGAATAGTCCTGGGGCTCTGAACTCAGATTCCTGCTGTCCCACAAGGTGACAGCCACAACTGACGAGGCCGAGGCCTTGGGGGAACTGGGTGAGGAGGTCAATGACTTGGAAGAAGGGCTTTCACCCAAGGGCTCTGCGCTCCCTCTTCTGGGGAACCACCCCAGGATCCTTAGGGAATGAATGCATTTACCCGCTGGGCCTCCTCTTTACACCCCTCACCTGAAAGGTCCAGCAGCTGAAAGAACCAGTGGCCCCCTCCCATCCTCCAGCTCATTCACACGGTGGGGATTCCACTCGGGAGTCCTTCTCTATGTATGCCTATGATGGACTCCCCCAGGGGCTCAGCCCACCACTGCTCTGGGGCTGGTTCCTGATGGTACCTGGAGCCTGATGCTTAGGCCACAGGGGCTAGTCAGAAGCGAAGTAGAGACCCACCTGGCTTCCACTGCCATGCATGATGTTCTCCGGGGTGTCGTAAACTTCAGACTCCATATGAACAGCCTGGTTCTGCTCGTGATTCACCTGCACCCGCAGAATTCGAAAGGAAGATCCACCAAGATCCAGGGCGATGAAATCTCCCTTTTCTGTTAGGGAGACGATAACACCACATCAGATTCAAGTGCCCTGGGAAGGCCGCATGCTTCACCCACTTCTCAACAGGGTCTGGCCCCACTTCACTGTGCTTTCAGCCACAAAACAGGAGTCATATCGACCCCATCACGCTACAGCCCCACCTGGAAGAGTGGGCAAGAGAAGCCCTCTCCCAGCCGTGCATCCCTAGGCAGACAGCTTCACACAGTCCCGCTCAGTCTCAACTGCAGAACGAAAGTAGGGACTTCATTAAAGTACCGACCATCATTCTCCAATTCTTTACCCCTTCTCAAAAATGGCTATGCTATCCATAAGGTAAAAATAAAAACAGCATTTCAACTCAGGGCAAACCCTGCATCTGAGGTCTATTCCATGCCTTGAGTTCCTTCCTCAACAGCTGAGACACCAATTCCAGCTAGTCCATAGCTCCACTGATTCCCCAGGGGATTTTTTTTTTAAATTGTAGTAAAATATACATAACATAAAATTTTCCACTGCAACCATTTCTCAGCGTACAGCTCACTGACATTAAATATGTTCACAATGTTACACAACTACCACCACCATTCTCAAAAATTTTCATCATCCCAAACAGAACCGCTATACCCATTAAGCAGTAATTCCTCATTTCCCCTGTTCCCAGCCCCAGGCAAACACTATTCTACTTTTTATTTCTATGAATTTGCCTATTCTAGATATTTCTCATAAACAAAATCATACGGTATCTGTCCTTTAGTGTCTGGCTTATTTCGCATAGTGCCAAGTCTCCAGGGTTGATCCATGTTATAGCCTGTATCAGTAGTCCACTCCTTTTTTCAGGCTGGGTGATATTTCATCATTTGTGTATCCATTCATCAGATACTGGACACGCCTGTTGTTTCTGCCCAGGGGATGTTTTTTAACAGAAGTCCCTCCTGGTCACACAAGAGTAAACTGGCTTGAACCGGTTTTATTCCTCACGACCAATGTGAGTAGTGATTGGGGTGGACCTCAGTGGGTTAGAGAAAGACAACAGGTCTGTGTGTCAAGACCACCATAGAGCACCAGTGGTGGTGGGCGTGATGAGAAACCAAACCACTAAGCCTGCATCCAGCATTCTTTATCCCAGGTTCCCTCCACAATCAATGAAATCTGTTAATTTTACTTCTGATGCTACATTATCACCGTCTCACCATCACCTTACTTTCTTGATGATGACTTTTGAAGCATAAGAGTTTATAATTTTGATAAAGTGTGACTTTTTTCTTCTGTGGCTAATGCTTTTGGTGTCATATCTAAAAATCCATTGCCAAATTCAAGGTCACAAAGATTCGTACCTGTTTCTTTCTAAGAGTTTTACAGTCTTAGTTCTTACACTGAGGTATTTGATCCCAGAGAAGGCAATGGCACCCCACTCCAGTACTCTTGTCTGGAAAATCCCATGGATGCAGGAGCCTGGTGGGCTACAGTCCATGGGGTCGCTAGGAGTCAGACATGACTGAGCGTCTTCACTTTCACTTTTCACTTTCATGCACTGGAGAAGGAAATGGCAACCCACTCCAATGTTCTTGCCTGGAAAATCCCAGGGACGGGGGAGCCTGGTGGGCTGCCATCTATGGGGTCACACAGAGTCGGACACGACGGAAGCGACTTAGTAGTAGTAGTAGTATTTGATCCATTTTGAGTTAATTTGTGTATATGGTCTGACATAGAGGTCTAGCTTCCTTCTTTGGCACATGGACAGTTGTTGCTTAGTTGCTGAGTAGTGTTTTTTGTGATCCAATGGACTATAACCCCCCAGGTTCCTCTGTCCGTGGATTTCCCAGGCAAGAATACTGGAGTGGGTTGCCATTTCCTTCTCCAGAGGATCCTCCAGACCCAGGGATCAAACCCTTGCCTCCTATGTCTCCTGCGCTGGCGGCAGATTCTTTACCAGGCGGGCACTGTTAAACAGCAACACCATTTGCTAACCAGACTATTCTTTCCCTCACTGAAAAGTCTTGACACCCTTGTCAAAAATCAAGTGACCATAAATGTATGGATTTATTTCTGAACTCCCAGTTCTTTTGTTCTCCCAGTTTTGAGATGTAATTGACATAGTGAACACTCAATTCTGATTCACTGATCTGTATATCTATCCTGACAGCAGTACCACACTCACCTGACTGCTTCCGAAAATTTGAAACTGGGAAGTGAAAGTCCTCCAACTCTATTCTTCTTTTGCAACATTATTTTCACTATTTTGAGCCCCTTGAAGTTTTTATTTTATCTTTTTTAAGTAATGGATTGTTGGGTTTCTTTTTAACTTCTTTTTTATAAACTGACCCCCTCTTTGTATTTGATTCCAACATACTTTAGGCTCTGACACACTGCTTTATTTCGGAACTTAGAATGGTTGTTTGGCATATAGTATGAATACAACCAATATTAATACTTGAATTAATGAGGGTGGCAAAGGAATCGAGCAATAAACCAAAGACATTTACAACTGAATTTCTGTTCTTATCCTTGCAAGCTCTTTAAGTGAAAAATCACAACTTGGGATTCTTTACATCTGACCTTGGTACCCAGGGTAGTTCAACAAGTGCTTGGTACCTGCTTGATCACAAAGGCTGGTAGCCCATTCAATTCCTTTCATTCAAGGAAGTTTGGCTTCTTATTCATTACACAGGAAGCAATTATACCACTGACTGGCTGTTTGTTTTCTTAGTAACAGCTTTATGGGAAATAATTAAAATATCACATTTGATTTTATTTTTATTATTTGGCCGTGCCACATGGCTCAAGGGGACGTGGGCATCAAACCCATGCCCCCTGCAATAGAAGAGTGAAGTCCTAACTGCACCACTGGACTACCAAGGAGTCTCCATCTATCACATTTTAAAGCGTACAGTTTGGTGAGTTTTAGTATATTTACACCACCCCTATCTAACTACAGAAATTTTTCATCATCCACAAAAGAAACTCTATACCCATTAGCAGTCACTCCCCATTTCCTCCCAGACCGCCTCATCCACTAACAGCCACTAATTCACTGTCTGTCTCAAGAGATTTCCCTATTCTGGACATTTCATTACAAAGGACACATACAATGTGTGGTCCCCTGTGGCTGACTTCTTTCATGTACCATAATGCTTTCAAAGTTCACCTGCATTGAAGCATATACCAGTACCTCATTCCTTTCTGTGACAAGTTATATTCCACGGTACGGATATACCACATGATGCTGCTGTTTTAAAACTGCTTCTACGGTCACAACAAACTGTGGAAAATTCTTAAAGAGATTGGAATATCTGCCCTACCTGCCTCCTGAGAAACCTGTATGCAAGTCAAGAAGCAACAGTTAGGACCAGGCATGGAACAATGGACTGGTTCAAAATTGGGAAAGGAGTATGTCAAGGTTACTTGTCACCCTGCTTATTTAACTTGAATGCAGAATACATCAAGCAAAATGCCAGGCTGGATGAATCACAAGCTGGAAACAAGACTGCCAGGAGAAATGTCAATAACCTCAGATATGCAGATGATACCACCCTAAATGGCACAAAGCAAAGAAGAACTAAAAAGCCTCTTGATGAAGGTGAAAGAGAGTGAAGAAGTTGGCTTAAAACCCAACATTCAAAAAACTAAGATCACAGCATCCAGCCCCAACACCTCATGGCAAAAAGATACAGAAAAAATGGAAACCATGACAGACTTTATTTTCTTGGGCTTCAAAATCACTGCACAGATGGTGACTGCACCCATGAAATTAAGAGGCTAGCTCCTTGAAAGAAAAGCTATGACAAACCTAGACAGTATATTAAAAAGCAGAGACATTGCTTTGCCAGCAAAGGTCTGTATAGTTCAAGCTATGGTTTTTACAGTAGTCATGTACAAGATGTGAGAGCTGGACCATAAAGAAGGCTGAGCACTGAAGAACTGTTGCTTTGGAACTGTGGTGCTGGAGAAGACTCTTTGATCCCTTGGACATCAAGGAGATCAAGCCAGTCAGTCCTAAAGGAAATCAACCCTGAGTGTTCAGGAAAGGCTGATGCTGAAGCTGAAGCGCTAACCGTNCATAAAGAAGGCTGAGCACTGAAGAACTGTTGCTTTGGAACTGTGGTGCTGGAGAAGACTCTTTGATCCCTTGGACATCAAGGAGATCAAGCCAGTCAGTCCTAAAGGAAATCAACCCTGAGTGTTCAGGAAAGGCTGATGCTGAAGCTGAAGCGCTAACCGTTTGGCCACTTGATGTGAAGAGCCAACTCACTGGAAAAGACCCTGATGCTGGGAAAGACTGAGGGCAGGAGGAGAAGGGGGCAACAGAGGACAAGATGGTTGGATGGCATCAGCGACTCAATGACATGCGTTTGAGCAATCTTTGGGAGATAGCGAAGGACAAGGAAGTCTGGCGTGCTGCAGTCCATCAGTCACAGAGTTGGACACAACTTAGCAACTGAGCCAACAATGGTCCAAAGGAAAGAGGCCAAGTGGGAATGCTAGGAAGAAGGTGTCTCAGCTTTGTGAGAAATTCTGACCCTGATGTCATAGGTCATTCAAATTAGTTTTGGGTTTTCCTGAGTTCCCATCAGAATCCTAATTCCTATAGTGCTTACACTGCTACTGGGTAAAAAAATAAATTTGATATGAGAGGGTTCCTTCTCAGGAGAATGAATTACTAGAACATCAGAAACACTTAACTTTACTATCATTCATTGAGCCTTTCTGTTCTCCAATTGCTAAGTACTTCTTCTGGCTCATTTTATTTTTAACCCCTCTTCACTCTATAAGTAGGTACTATTATGCTCCCCATTCTGCAGATGAGCAAGTAAAGTCTAGGAGGGGTTAGGGAACTTGCCCAAGCACACAGCCAGTAATTGACAGAGCTAGAATTTGAATCCAAAGCCCAAACTCATAGCCATTGGATACAACTGCCTCTTGGACAGACCTCAGGAACAAGGATCCCCAGGGAGAGCATTAGAGTGAGATGTCAGCACATCAGGAATGGCTACATCTCTCTATAAACCACTTGTATACAGGGAAACAACACACGCAAAAGCGAACACTGTGCCAGGATGAAAATATGGGAGCTTTTCCTTCCTAACATTTTTACTTAACTAGTCTATTTACTGTTTTAATTTAAAAAATAAAACCAGTTATTTATTTCACGTTTTGCACTGGCTTTCATCATAACTTAAAACAATAGCTTGAGAAATCTTGGTAAATCAGTCAGGTCAAAAGTCTCATCTTCAGTTGGATCAGGGACTAAGTAAAAGCAGGCTCTTGTGCTCCAGTCCCACGTGATGGTGGGGGAGCTCTTGCTTATTGGTATCATTGTCAGCACACAACAGGAAGGAATCAGGTTTCAGGCAGCACCTCTGAAGCCCCACGTCTCAAGTTTTCAAGCAGGATAAGTTTAAACGATCCCATCTGCCTCTAGGTCAGGGAAGAACCTGGCCTTAGGGTGCATGGGGCTGGCCCACACTTCTACAGTTCTGTAAGACCCCTGTCCTGTCCCAAGCTCCCACCACAGTCTGTCCACCCCATCTCTCCTTTTTTTTTTTTTTTTTTTTCTCCAACAAACACAGGTCAATAGGGTTTCAGGGAGTTAGGGGTAGAGAAGGAGACCAGAAAAGTTAGCCTTGAGATGATCTGTGAAGGGGCCTTTCCCCAAAGGCATTTTACAAGAGGTCACTGTTAAGCCCAATGCAGCCCCTGATCCTTTCCTGAGCAGTGACCCTGATTCCAGGGTGTGTCTGTGCTTGTTAAAAGAAATGGCAGTTGGCATCTCTTCTGTAAATCACATGTGCAGCTCAGGAAATATGGGACAAATATTAACTCGCCTCCTCAATCTATGGATAAGGTAGCTCCAACCAAACCTGCTGAATGACTTGCTCATGGTCACACCTGCGGCAAGCCCAGGGCCCCTCCCTTTCCTTAGTCACTCATAGACTTGCAAATACCGGGATGCTCATTAATACATATATATATACACTGCTGCTGCTGCTGCTGCTGCTACTGCTGCTAAGTCGCTTCAGTCGTGTCTGACTCTGTGTGACCCCATAGACGGCAGCCCACCAGGCTCCGCCGTCCCTGGGATTCTCCAGGCACACACACATATATACACATAAAGTTTTATCTTCCTCATCTGGGTGATAAGCAATTTGAAGGCAAGGGCAATTCAGCATNTGTCTGACTCTGTGTGACCCCATAGACGGCAGCCCACCAGGCTCCGCCGTCCCTGGGATTCTCCAGGCACACACACATATATACACATAAAGTTTTATCTTCCTCATCTGGGTGATAAGCAATTTGAAGGCAAGGGCAATTCAGCATGCTTACTTCCTTCTCTCCAGTACTGAGTCCCATATACAGTAGGCAAATCAGAAAGTGTTAGCAGGTAGTTCAGTTAGAACACCTGGGTTAAATGCATGGTCTGTTCAGCCCTATCCTCTGCCAGGCAAAGGACACCAAGGAATGACTTTTGGCAAGGACAGCAAGGTGTCCGGAAAGCTTTGTTTGCTGTCTGGCGTCTCTTTAGATAACCACCCTTCCCATTTTGTCATCTGAATTGGGGTTGGGGTTGACTGCCTGTTCCAGCTCCAGGGGAATCAACATGTGACCCAAGAGCACCCAGAGTCCCCAACTTTGGCCAACGTGATTGGTTCAGGGTGGGCATGTGACCCACATCAGCCAATCACCACCTTCTCCAAGACCATCCTGGGACCTCTAGTTTGGAGATGAGGTGTCAGCTACAGCTGCTGGGGCTATCTCTGCCCCCATAAGGGAGAGGCAGCCTACGAATGAAGCCTTGGTTAAGAGACAGATGAGGCCTTGGTTACAGGAGCCAACTTACATTTTCCATTATGTGAACCTAGAATTTCCTTTCTTGCTTATACAACTTTGAGTTAGATTTCTTTCAGTTACAAGCAGAGGCTGCTGGGTTCAATATTCTTTACTAGGCAATAGGAGCTCCAAATACCAACTTGCCCTCCATAAAGGATGTATCCTCCCCTTTATCTCAGTTGGTCTCCCCATTCAGAGCTGTGGTGTTCAATCACCCAGCTGCAGAGGAACCAGAGCTGTGGTCTGTGGGCTCATCCACATTTTGAGGGGTATTGGGGTGGGGGTGAGACAGCCTGCCTTTGCTTCCCCTTTTTTTGTCTCCTCCCTCCCATAACATTACAGGGATGCTGGTGAATTCTGAAAAGCTCTGACATTTTCCTCTAGGGCTAGATCTCTACATTTGGGTCTGATGGGTAGGGGTCCTTTAGCCACATCAGATGGGAAGGGCCTTCCAAAGTTGGGAAATCTTCCAAAGAATTCTTTGCTGTTGTTTAGTTGCTAAGCTGTGCCTGATTCTTTTGTGACCCCATGGACTGTAGCCTGCCAGGCTTCTCTTTCCATGGGATTTCCCAGGCAAGAATCCTGGAATGGGTTGCCATTTCCTTCTCCAGGGGATCTTTCTGACCCAGGGATCGAACCCACGTCTCCTGCATCGGCAGGCAGATTCTTTACCACAGAGCCACCAGGGAAGCTCATTAAGAATTCTTATAAAGTCAGTTATTAAGTTATAATGATGACCAGCAGAGCAACGACTCTGTAACTCTCATGGTGGTTTGCAGTTTCCAAAGCACTTTGATCCTTTTGACAGCCTTGTGAGGCAGGCACAGCAGGACTGCCACACCCATTTTACAGATGAGGAAATGGAGGCTTATAGCAGTTAAGCGACTTCTCCAAGACAGCCTTGTGAGGCAGGCACAGCAGGACTGCCACACCCATTTTACAGATGAGGAAATGGAGGCTTATAGCAGTTAAGCGACTTCTCCAAGATCACACAGATAATAAGCAGCAGAGCCAGAGATTAATCCAGTGGTCTGAAACTCTATTTTTTCCTTCAGTTTCAAGTTCAGTCTCCTTGCAGCAGCTGACTTCCTTTCTTACTTCCTCTTCAAAATCTTTGGCTTCAACCTTCCTGCCTGCCGCTGCCGAGACTTCATCCTACATTTCCCATTTCCACTGAAGCCCAAAAGAACTGCTCTTCTATAGAAGGCTCATTAAACAAAACATCTGAAGGGCCCCTGGCAACTCTCCACTTTCTAATGACAGCCATTATTACCAGCAAATAATGGAAAACAAACACTGAAACAGATGTCTCTCTTGAGTCCAGACCTGTGCTGGAATACAGGGCAAACAAAACTCAGCATTCATGAAATGCCTCCCGTTGCCTGCTCCATGAATTAATCCTGTACACAAGACACAAAGCCTCCTGTCTGCAATCCTGCTAGCCAATGAGAGTTTACACCTTCATCAGAAACCCAATTGGAATGCTAGGCATTTAGATTTCATCAAATGAGAGAATTTCTGAGATAATCCAACTATCTTCCCACATAAGGGCAGAGAAAGGTAAGTAAATAGCCCAAATGCAGTGAGAAAAGGAAACGTTTTCCTTCCTTTGGCTGAAAAGTAGTACATCTTAAGCCCCACCAATGTGAGTGTGCTAAATTGCTCCAGTCATGCCTGACTCTGCAACCCTACGGAGGACTGTAGCCCGCCAGACTCCTCTGTCCATGAGGATTCTCTAGGCAAGAATACTGGAGTAGGTTGCCATGCCCTCCCTCCAGGGGATCCTCCTGACCCAGGGATCTTACATCTCCTGCACTGGCAGGTGTGTCCTTTACCACTAGCGCCACCTGGGAAGTCCAGGAAGAAGTGTGTTAGTCGTCCAGTCGTGTCTGATTCTGCGACCGCATGGACTGTAGCCTTCCAGGCTCCTCTATCCATGGGATTTCCCAGGCAAGAATACTGGAGTGGGTTATCATTCCCTTCTCCAGGGGTTCTTCCTGACCCAGGGATCAAACCTGGGTCTCTCGTTTTGCAGGCAGATTCTTTACCACCTGAGCCACCGGGGGAAGCCCAGGACCACACTGCCAATCAAACATTCTAAACTTATCCTCTGGGTGAAGAGCACCCTGCTGCTGTTGCCGCTGCTGCTAAGTCGCTTCAGTCGTGTCCGACCCTGTTGAGACCCCATAGACGGCAGCNCCAGGGATCAAACCTGGGTCTCTCGTTTTGCAGGCAGATTCTTTACCACCTGAGCCACCGGGGGAAGCCCAGGACCACACTGCCAATCAAACATTCTAAACTTATCCTCTGGGTGAAGAGCACCCTGCTGCTGTTGCCGCTGCTGCTAAGTCGCTTCAGTCGTGTCCGACCCTGTTGAGACCCCATAGACGGCAGCCCTCCAGGCTCCCCCATCCCTGGGATTCTCCAGGCAAGAACACTGGAGTGGGTTGCCATTTCCTTCTCCAATGCATGAAAGTGAAAAGTCAAAGTGAACTCGCTCAGTTGTGTCCGACTCTTCGCGACCCCATGGACTGCAGCCTACAGGCTCCTCCGTCCATGGGATTTTCCAGGCAAGAATACTGGAGTAGGGTGCCATTGCCTTCTCCAGAAGAGCACACTAAGGAACCACAAAGCAGAAACAAGGAAATCTTCAACTCAATTTACCCTCAAGAAGCTTACAATCTAACTGATATTTACAATATCCTGAGTGATAAATGACAAGATGAGAAAAAAAGGGGAAGTTTCCCAAGTGAGAACCAAAGTTGGGCAGGCCTTCTGACGGAAGCTGGATACAGATGGGCAGCCATCCCCAGAAACTAGGCACCTATGAACAAGGGTTTCTGTTTAGCCAAGTCACCAGCATAAAAAGGCTTCAGTATCTTCCTCCTTTATGTATTATTCATATCTTTCCCATTGCAAAAAGGATATGCAGCAGCTAAAAGCCACTTTAGGGTTTTGCGTCTTTTTTTAACCTAATGTATAGATTACTTGAGAACAATTAAAGAAAAAGCACTGCCCATTAAAATCGTCAAAAGGGGGGAAATTAACAAAAATGGGCTGATAACATTTTCAAAAAAAATCAATACAGTTTCAAAAGCCAACAGTTTTCAGCAATCCAGTCATCAGGGTCAAGGTCAGCAGGAAAGGAAAGGTTTGTTTCTCCCGCTGATGAAGTCACATCACTGCTTGACGGGCAGGGGCACCTCTCCACTGCATTGACTCCAATTTACCCTTTGGTGGTTTGGGATTACCACTAATTCTGTCACTGACTAATTATACAGGTGAAGCAGTAATTAACATCTCGAAAAGAGACTAGCATCATGGTTCGCTATGAAGGAGACCCACATTCTGGCTCCTCCAAGGGACCTTGTGGTTGGAGGCACTTCCATCAAAAAGTGGCAGGGACTGGACTGGTGTCCAAGGCCTTGGCATCAATATCAGTGTCTATGTGAGGCTGGAGGGACCATTCCAGGAGGAATGTGGGCCCCTGGACACCTGACTGTTCCTAATATTCATGGGTGGCCCCTGAACCCACCCATGAATATTAGGAACAGTCATAGAGAGAAGAGTTACACAGTATTTTACGGTTGCACAGTATCCCCACCAAAAGGCATAGAAATCCTAACCCTGGGTACCTGTAAATGTGGCCTTATTTGGAAAAGGGTCTTTTTAGACGATGTAATCAGATGGAGAGGAGGTCATGAGTGTGGGTTCTAATCCGACTGGCATCCTTACTAGAGGAAAATGCCACAAGACGACAGAGGCTGAGAGTGGAGAGATGCGGCTGCATGCCAAGGAACGCCAGGGACTGACAGTCACCACCAGAAGCCAGGAAGAGGCGAGGAAAGAGTTAATCCAGTGTCTCAGAAGGAGCATGGCCCCACTGACACCTTGATTTTGGACTTCAAGCTTCCAGAACTGTGAGACAGTCACTCTCATTTAAAGCCACCCGGTTCATGGGACTTCATTACAGCAGCCTTGGAAACTAACACAGGGCAGAAGAAACAGTCCCCAAGGAGGGGACTGGGGAAAGGGTAGCCATGCAGGCCAGGGGAGCCAAGGCCTCAGGGTGGGTCCTTGGGGCTCAGGGCTTTGGCGTCTCCCCTTCCTCCTCCTCCTGCTCTCAGCACTGCTCTGTGCTCCCAAGAGGCCCTGAACGTTCAGTCCCACTCACTTCACTTCACACTGGACACGAGAGAGGCTCAGAAGGCGGCATGGGGCCCAGGCTGCTGGCTCCAGTTCCACAAACTCTAGGACAGCATTTCCCAACATGGGCGTAATCCCCACCTACATCATCACATTTAAGACACCGCTGATTTGTGGACACGTCGTTATTTTATGTAATGCGAAGAGAGAAAATAATGCTGCTCACGGTAATTTAAAGAGGCAACTACTGCACAATGCACTGCTGATTTCAGAGGACTCAACAACAAAGACAAAAATAGGCTCTCAAAATAGATGAAATATAGTAGTAACCACTGGGGGAAAGAGGCAGGTAGCCGGGTTTAACAGGTTTCTCTCCTGCAGGACTGCTCAGGGCCTTTAGCACCCTGGTATCTGCTTCCACTCTCTTCTTCTGTTTTCGTTTTGATTTTCCATGCCACGTAACATATGGGATCTTAGTTCCGACCAAGGATCAAATCCATACCCCCTGCACTGGAAGCACGGGGTCCTAACCTCGGGACCACCAAGTCCCTGCTTTGGATCTCTAAGAGGGATCTTTGGAAATATTGTTTTTCCCAAATAAGAATGCATTTGGAGCCTTGTTTTCAAATGGCTAGATTACTAGTGTATCTGGATCACACTTTCAGTCCCTCAGCCCTAAAAATGGTGTGTGAAGGTGTGAGGTAGGGCACCCCCTGCTGACACACGGGCCACGGAAGGGAAGCTGGCTTGCAGGCAGCTTTCAGGAGGAAAGGGAAGGAACCTCTCATGGGACATGCCAGCACGGGGCCAGTCACACAAGATCAGGGGTCCTCCAAGCACCAGGCATCCTTCTGAGTCATCTAAGCAAAGCCAGAGCGGGGGCCCTGGGGGCCGCGCCTCTGTCTTATCTCCCTTTCCCCCTTCTCTCAGCGGACAGCACGCAGAGCCACATCTCTCCTACAGAATTCAACTAACCTGGTAAAGACACAAATGCTTCTGGACACGGGTGCCATTTGGGGTTGGGAAAAGTAGAAGCAAGCTACAAAGCCAGAGACTTGAGGAAAAAACCCAGGGGACACTGTGGCCTGGTCACTCTGATGGCCAGAAGCTCTTCGGTAGTCATAAAAGAGCCTAAACTGCTGGTGAGCAAGACCTCAAGGAAAACAAAAGGATGAAAGTGGAGTCGATTTTTCAAAGTCA
Organism: Neotragus moschatus; assembly: GCA_006410615.1. Lineage (NCBI taxonomy): Eukaryota > Metazoa > Chordata > Mammalia > Artiodactyla > Bovidae > Neotragus > Neotragus moschatus. Next base: position 1,432,222 of record SJYA01003205.1, read on the forward strand.
GGAAAGATGAGAGATACAAGTACCAATGTGTGTGCGTGAAGTGAACCCCACCTGTGGCCACAGGGCACACAAGAGCACCTGCCCTTCCATGGTTTCCCAGTCTCGTTCGGGACTTCAAAGGCCGGCTGCTGGCACAAGAGGACTGTCCCACCGCAGCCAGTCGCTCCAACACGCAGTGCACCTGCCCGTCTTCACAAACATCAGCTGAAACAGCTGCAGTTTTCCGGATGGCCATTTTGAAGGCTGCATATCAGATGCCTCAAATCACAGCTTTCAATGAGTCTCCAGAGCAGGGAAGAAATAGCAGGACAGTGTAAGGGCCATACTCTCGGAGTCTGTACTCACAACGCCAAGAGAAATCTGACGTTCATAATCTCTCTCCCTCCCCTGCATGTAGCAGGTGAACCCCAGCCTAGAGAACAGAACCCAGGTCAAGGCAGGATTCCTGGGCAGGTGCTAAGCTGGGGTAGGCACAACACCCACCACTGGGTCAGCCAGACAGAACGACCTCCACTGAGCAGGCCAAGGCCAGGCTATGCCCTCTCAGCTTCCACTCTGCCAAGTGGAGGGACTGAGGCCACTCCCCTAGGGCGGGGGCAATGACAATCCTCAGGAAGCCCCCAAATGCCCACTGCAGGACATGCTCCACACGATGCAGACCAAGAGGGTAATTTCCCTTTTCCAGTCCTACTCCCCTCACCATTTCTCTGCTTGAGGGGCTACCCTGACTTAGCATCTATGAAATTTGTTCAGATGGGGACCTGAATCTCCCCTCTGGGCCTGAGATCCACCTGGCCACTAGCATTGCTGCTTATCTGGGATAGTACAGGGAGGCCTTGGTGCACTGATGGAGAGATTCTCCTAACATGAACTTTTGGCTTGTTCTGGAACCTTTCCTGTCCTGGAGATATAAGAGTAATTCACACAGCATCTGGAAGATCCATGAAGACTATGCTCTCTTTCCACAAGTCACTAGACAGTCAGGACAATCAGGGGAGGTCAGCCTGGTCCAAACATGGTGTCCCCTATCACATGACAGAATCCCAACAAAAATAAATTGGATGGATGGATGGATGGATGGATGGATGGATGGATGGATAGGTGAATGGATGGATGAGAGAACAGATGGATGGAATGGTGAATGGATGAATAACTGGATGACTGAGTAAATGAACAAATGAACGAAAGCTGGAAGGATGGTCTCACAGAGCATTCAGCCCTAAGAGCCCAATCTCTGGGTGTGAAACTCACCTGAGCCATCAGGAATAGACCTTACAAACGTTGGCAACATCTTGACTGTGGCTGTCGGATTAAAATCCCGGGAGAGGCCATTCTTCATCTCCTTTTTGAAACGATTCATGATATCTAACAGAGTTTCATCCGAGAGCCGCATGGCATAGAGATACTTGTCAATCTGGAGGAAAGATGAGAAGAAAAGAAAGTGAGGCCAAGGCTGAGGAAGTTCGTTTGGGCTCCAGTCTGGTTGCAGGAGGACAGGGACGGCAGGGTGAGGTACCCATCTAAGAACATACAGATCCACGGGCCCTGGAGCACCCATGCTGATCCATCATTGAGATGGCATCAATCATGTTGCTCAGAGCAGGTTTGCAAATGCTCTGAGCCCTGGCTCCTCTCCTGTAAAATGAACGAGACACCTCCAAGATCCCTACCAACCCTCGAATATTACACGGAAGCTGTCCTTCGATCCCCAGAGGCACATTAAGCCTCCACGTGACTCCTTCCCTCTGGCTCATCCTCACATGGATGGCAGTGCCCCAGAAAAAGGGCTCCAAAGCCATCACCTGGGGCTCAAATCCCAGCTCCATCACTTAACAGCTGTGTGAATTTCAGTTTCCTCAACTGAAAAACAGATGATAAATAGAACCTACTTCTCGGAATGTTACAGGATCAAAGGAGACAGAGAAGCCCTCGGAACACAGCAAAGTGCTCAGTAAACATCAGCTCCTTCCAGGATCCTGAGGCAGCGGTGCTGGTGAGTTTCCCTGGGCATGACTTCTAGGTGAGAGGAAATGGCAAGCGAAGGGCTGGAGCCCTTCAGAACATGCCGCTTCAGGTCCAGGGCACAGAGACCTCAGCCTCACTACCCCCAGAAGGTCTGGAAGAGCCCAAGTTCCCATGCCTGTATGCCAGGGCCCATGTGCCCACTCTTCCAGATCAGACCACCCCTGACTCAACCAGGACTGAATCAACCTGCCCCTCTTCCTGGGCTACCTGCTCTCCCCAGGCTCCCAGGCTCCCAACCTCAGGCCTCCTTGTCGTCATTTGTTTTTCTTTCTTCGTAGTACCTTCCCATGACCCTCCCAGAAAGTATTAACTGGGCGCCTACTACATGTCTGGCTCTGGGTTAGACACCTGTCCTCATGGAGTTCCCCGGGAGTCTCTCTGTCTCCTGGCTCATTCTTTCTGCCACGTCCTGCTTTAGGAAGCCCTGATAACCATGTGCCTGGATTCCTGACTCCTGACCCATTCACTGCAATGGTTTCCAGCCTTCAATTTCTCTCCCTTTTTAACCTATCTTCTATACCATGACCACATTTTGCCTTTTGCGGGGCGGGGTGGCGGGGAGGGCAGGAGGCAGGGGGCTTGTCCAGGATATTTCGCTTTCTTAAACTGGGACCCTGATCACCTCACTCCCCTGTTCAAAACCTTGCAATGCCTCCAATGTCCAAGGCCCCTACATGCTGCAGGTGCAGCACTGGGCTCTGACCTCCAGCCAAACCTCTCCTACCATTCCTGGGAGGCGCCTGGGCTCTCCTGTCAAAACACCCTTCCTTCTCTTCCCCCTCAAATCTCACCTCCCCTTCAAGGTTCAATCAAATGTCACTTCCTCCAGCGGACGTCTGAGACCCTCAGGGTACAGATAATGACTCCCTCACCGCTTCTCTCTCCACATGGTCCAGCCTGGCTCACTGCCTGCTACACCTGTCATGGGGACAGTGTCTGCTCCATTCACCTTGACCTCCCAGTGCCTCACAAGGAGCCTCACACACAGCAAGCTCCCGGTCGATGAAGAGGCTGATTTATGACTCAATGAGGCTGCTAAAAAAGCCTTTGATGCTGACTGGCTTCTGAGAATGGGATCTCATGCTTACACTTCAGGGTGGCTGGAAACACTCAACTCAAGGACACAGAGCAATTTCTGCATCTCTTGCTCTCAGGCAGCCTTCTTGCTCTGGATTCCTGCCTCCTGCTGCTCCCAGCCCTGCCTGTCTCCAGTCTCACTGACAAGGCAGGAGTCCTCCAGCATTCTCTGCGGCCTGTGCCCTGCCCCTACCCCATCTCTTCCACCACAACCACCTTTTCCTTTCCCCTTTGTAATAAAGAGAAGGGCAATCAGAAACCACTGAGAGCTGGAACAGAAATGGCCAGGACACAGCCCCAGGAGGCGTGCTCTGTTCTACCCCCAAGGCTGGCAGCGCCCATCGGCAGCTCTTGCTGCAAGCCATGGCGACCATGTGCTGGTCGGAAGAGGCAGTCACTCATGCGTGAGCCACAGAAGCGCACGGCGGGGGTGGGGGGGCAGCTACTGAGAGCAAGAGCGCATCAGGGCACAAGCGAGAGCAAAGGCTGAAGACGAGGGAGGCAGGGGGGTCTGTGTGATGATGGAGCGCACAGTGCAAGAATGAAGCAGCTGCAAAGACTGTCAGGAGCGAAGCCGTGCGAGGCCTGATAAGACAGGTGGACAAATTTAGACTCTAAATGTGACTCTCCTGGGTATTCAACGGTGAGACATGTCTGGGAAAGATCACGCTGTGTGCTGGGGAGGGGACAGGGGAGCAGGAACGGAGAAGAGACAGTCAGGGCGCTGCTCTGGCATCTGGGCGCGTCTTCCCTTCCACACTCCTCACCCTCCTTATGTTCATCTGTCTACTGACATGCCTGCCTCCTCTGATAACTCATGAGTTTCCCAGGGAAAGGAAACATGTCGAGTAGAGCTTTGGAACTACCCGGCTGCCTGGAACAAAGGAGGAATTCAACGAATGCTGGGTGCAAGAATACTTTATATCACGGTTTACAGTATATCAAGTGCTTTTGTATCCAATATGTCATTTTACCTTCAAAATAACCCTGTCAGGGGGACATTCTTAATCCCCATTTTCCAGTTGTAGAAATGGAGGCTTCAAGAAGCTAAGTGGAGCCTACCACCGCTCCCACCCCTTGGGGAAGGCCAGTCCCCTCTACTGTGCAGGCATCAGGACCAAGCAAAACTGCTGAGACCTTCTAGCTGGACAGGGAGAAACTTCTAGAAAGAGCAGGGCTCCACAGCCAGCCTGCCTCCTGATTCAAGGAGCAGCTCAGCACAGGGACAGTGATCCCAGAAGCCCGACATTTTAGGACAGCCCATCAAAGCCAAATAGAGCCAAGAAGCTCATACAGGAAAGCAGGCTAGGGAAACAGATGCCAGACAACCTGGCCTCCAAGTGTTGAAGGAAGAAGGGCTTTCCCTCTCTGGTTCATGTTCATGAATCATCACATGGTACAACTCCTCAAAGCAGAGATGTGGAAATCGGGGCCAGAAAAAGGGTACAGCACAGGGCAGAGCTGGAACTGATTCTGCCTTTAGGATCTCAGGTGGTACCTTCCTGGTCCTCAGAAGCTCAGGAGGGGCCTCTGAACAACAGCACAGATCCCAAGGCTCAGCAGCAGCCACCCTGCCCGGCCAGGTAGGCACCTGGTGCAGGTCTCAGCAGACTCGCATCATACGGACTGTGGCCCTTTTAGCAGCCCAGGAAGCACTGGAGCCATGTCAAGAGACACTTGCAGGATACTCCGTGGGAAGCAGAGTGCCCAGAACCTCACCAAACAAGGGGCCTCTTTCCTCTTGTTCATCAGATGAGCCCTGCCTGGCCGCTGGCTGGGCTGCCCTCTGTCCCACCTGGGAAAGAAGCTGGGAATGGGCACTGGGTGGAGGGAGGTAGAAAGGAAGGGGGTTCTCCTGTTTGCTCCAGAGCTCTGCAAGAGCCCCAGTGCAAGAGCTGTTTTTCTTATAGAAGGTGGGCCCAGAAGCCCAGGAGGGGAAAATGAGGGAGGCAGGGCTGGAGAAGGACAACTTCTGGCTTTGGGAGGTTTGGCCAAAGTTGTGGTCCTCTCAGTTTTCCTGTTTCTGCCCCTTCTCCAATCAGCTCCAGATCTTTTCCTGCCCACTCTCTCTCCCGGCCTCTCACATTTCCACAGTCCTTCCTCTTCCCTTAGGATACTGCCTCCAAACTCTGCTGCTCTGGCCACACGCTGGTGTCCAACGCATCCCACACGTGCCTTCAACTCCTAGCCCTACATTTTGGTGACAAGAGGGCACAGCACCTCTTCTGGTGGCTTTAAGCTGCAAGCCATCTATCATAGGATGTCTATCACAGACACAGAGGCTCCCAGGAGTCTGTGATAGGAACTCCTTGGGCTCTGGAGAGTTCACGTTCACACTTGGTGTCTGACACAAGCATGCAGGAGTATGCAAGACTCGGTCAGACTGGGAAGGAGATGGGGGCAGGGGTGCCAAGGTCCCAGACACCACACGCTGCACTGGATCCTGCAGACTCAGCTCAGAGGCAGGGGGAGATGTCGGAAGAGAACACAGCCTCACCAAGCCACCTAGCCAGCAGAAGTACCCAGTGGCTCCACACTGGTCTAAACTCAAAAGTATCTGTGCCCGAAGCCACCTCCTGCTCCCAAACATGCATAAAAAAAAACAATTCAAGACTGGACATGCCCAAGTGAATAGGCCAATTGTGGCAGGAGGCACCGTAACTGCTGGTGATTCGGGCACTCTGACCCCTCATGGCAAGGGGCACAGCCATGGAAAATTTTTCACTCCCTCTCTCAGCAGAGCAGCAGATGTGCCTGAAGTAGCTCAGCACAGGCCTGTGAAGTGAACGTCCCAAACGAGATGTTTTACTCACAGAGGAAACTGGGGAACAGGCAGTGAAGGGTTAAGAAGGACTCTTGCTTAAGGGCAGAGCAGAGATTTCAACATCAGATGCACTTCTCTTTCTTAAGGGGACTGACTCAGGCAAGAATGGGTCCAGGGTGATGAATATTATTTTAATGAGCGCTCATGTTTGCAGAGGACTCTGCCATTCACACACATGACTTTCACATATTATCCCATCTGGATGTCACAGAAAGGGAAGAAACGAGCTCGTGGACGTCAGGTGCCTGGCATGAAGTGGGGGCTCAGTGTGTTAGTTCCCTTTCTCCCAGCACAATATGTCAGTGAAGCAGGCAGGAAAGATATCATTATCTTCACTTTATAGCTGAGGAAATGGAGACCCATGACTCACACACAGTCACGTGGTTTATAAGGCCCCCCTAGACTCCAGGAGGCCCTCCTTATGGACTTCTATTCTTTCTCACATGTGGGAAGCATCCAGGGCTGTGGATGAAGAGAAATGAGTTCAATACCTGCCATTTATTAGCTGTGTGACTTTGGACAAGTTACTTAAATCTCTCTAATTCTTGATTTCCTCTTTCAAATGGGAATAATAACATTTTTGCTTCCCAGGTAGCATGGTGGTAAAGAATCCGCCTGCCAAGGCAGGAGACATAAGAGACACAGGTTCGATCCCTGGGTCTGGAAGATCCCCTGGATTAGGAAATGGCAACCCACTCTGGTATTTTTGCCTGGAAAATTCCATGGACAGAGGAACATGGCAGGCTACAGTCCATGGTATTGCAGAGTCGGACGTGGCTGAGCACGCACACAGTACTTTCACCTCAGAAAGCTCCTGGGAGAATTTTAATAATGTGTCAAAAACTCTTCCCATCCTTCCACTGAAATGACCAAAAGGGAATCCATCTCTCTCACTCACCTGTCTAGCTCATAATCACATGCCCCTAATTCCTTTTACCTAAATATCTAGAGAAATGCAGATTACCAGATATTACTAACCCATCTAATAAAAAAGAAAATGAAAGGCAGGTGGTCATTTGCATGAAATCATAGCAAATGAAAGATTCTCACAAAAGTCCTCTGAAACGTTTGTTTTATTCTTTTCTTTTAAACTAACAGTACGTTATATATACTGATTATTAAAGAACACAAGGCATAAAAGTACCAACAAAAAGTCTGAGTTCTTCCCTCAGTCTCCCCAGAGAAGTCCTTGCTAATACAGCTTTATGTTCTAGGGCAGCTTTCCTACTCAAACATCCATGCATACAGAGCTTGGTTTTTTTATATTTTGTTGCAAAGATGGAATCATATTATAAACAGTTTCTCCCTTGAAACCTTAACTCCATTTCTGTTTCTTCTGGGAACTTTCTCTAAGACTCACACTAACAGCCAACTTAGATTTTAGGAAACTGCCTGGCTCAAGGATATGGCATGGACTGAGCAGCGTAGACACCTAGGTCGGACTCCAGCTTTGCCATTTTGCAGGCACCTCAGTCTTTCCATCTGTAATGTGGGCTGTGTTCACCTGACTTTGACCTACGAAGGCCTTCTACTTTGAACGGCGCTTTCATGTGCTGATCCTTAAGCTATCCTGTCCAGAGAAGCAGGGCAGGTGCTATCACATCCAATGCCCTTAGGAAAAATCAGAGTCTAGAGAGGTTATTCAACGGGCCACGGTGATCACCTGGTGACTCAGACGGTAAAGAATCTGCCTGTATGCAGGAGTCCTGGGTTCGATCCCTGGGTCGGGAAGATCCCCTGGAGAAGGGAATGGCTACCCACTCAGTATTCTTGCCTGGAGGATTCTGTGGAGAGAGGAGCCTGGAGGGCTACAGTCCATGGGGTCATAAAGAATCAGACACGACTAAGCAACAAGCACTTTCAAGGTGATCACTAGTCAGCGAGAAAGCTGGAGTGGACACCAAGTTCCTGGTTCTGTGCTCCTTCCTCAGTACCCTTCTTGCTCAGCCCAGGGTGAACCCAGCCTCAGGGTCAGAGAGCAGGGAGATGTGGGAAAACGGTGGCATTAATGCCACCACTCCATCCACTACAGAAGCAGTGTACAGGCTCCCTTGCCTCACCAAAAGCACACCCTGCAGCCTGATTATTTTGGAGTCCTCATTCACCCCCCAGCAGCCACCAGCGATCTGAATTGCTCATTTCATTTTCCCTTTCACACCATCCTGGGAAGGATGCTCAAAGGCCTTAGCAAACCCAAAGGTCCCGGCCTAAAGGCACCCTCTGCCATGGTGGGTACCATCCCAAACCCCACTCTGGCAGGTTCAACCCTCTTCCTGCCTGCCCAGCCCCACCTCACCATTGAGGGTGGTGGCCTAGGAAACCTACCTTTCTATCCTACTTTTGGCAGCTAGTCCCTGAGCAGGCAGGGCACTGGCCACAAAGAGACATTCTGGATGCCCTGGGTTCCCTACCAGAATCACCCGTCCTGGGCACCCTCCTGCCTTCTGCCCCACCGATGGTCCTTCCTGACAGATCTGCTTCCACTTGACTGCCTTAGCACATCAATGCCGCTCAACACCCCACTCCTTTCTCCATGCGCACTGCTCCAAAGGGCGAGGTGATCCGCCCGCCCAGCACCAGCTGCCGCTCTTCTCAGCATCCCCTTGACCCTTGTGCTCAGTGTGAAGGAATCAACCTGCCTGGGGACAGCGGCAGTGAGTCCTCCCCGGGCACTGCAGTGACATGTGCATGGTGTGTGCCTCCCGCCAGACCGGGAGTGCCAGGGGTACAGGGGCCTCACTTCCAGGCCACTGGTGTCCCCACCCCCTCAGGTAGCTTCCCAGCTGGGCTAAATGGCTGCTCTCTTGGGTGAACAGAAGCCTCCAGTGACACCTAACCCAGGAAGGGTTAGGTCATCTCAGAAGGGTTTGCTAGCTCAGATAAAGCAGGAGAGTCCTCTTCCCTGAATGACATAGGCCTTCTCCAGCACCAGCCCCCTACTGCAGCCTCACGGTGACTTATGTGGAGCCAACAGCCCCTCTGTGAGGGAGGGACTGCTCCAGGCGCTCTCCGATCCCCCCACCCCTCATGACATCTGCACCCTGGGGCCCAGAGGGACACAAGAGCTCTACAGATAACCAGGAGTCTCCACTATTCACGGTGGCCAGAGGCTGCTGAATACCTGAGAGAGGAAACATGTTTGGGAAAATAAATTCCATTTTAGAGGCATCTGAGAGAGCTATGTGTGCAAACATCCCCAAGGCATCAGGGTCCCTTTGGCAGGTTCAAACACTGTCCTCAGAGGTTCCCTTTCCCAGGCCCTTTCCAAGGTTCAGATACAGCTCTCGGTCCTTTGTGCTTCTGAACGGTTAGTTCCATTTCAGTGGGCATGGACTGAGCATCTATTACCAAGTACTGTTCATACAACACTTCTGTTTAATCACAACAAATCAGGAGGAAAATGGGATCCCCATTCTTGATGAGGAAACTGAGGTTCTGGCAACCGAGATAACAGTAAGCAGCACTGGAGCCCCTGCTGGACACTTCAACTTTTCCTGATCTAAGCAGCACACTTGCAGGGTGGGCATTGTCAGCCCCATTTTACATGGGAGGAACCTGGAGTCAAGCAGCCAAGGGAAAGGCCCAAACATCCAGCATCTAGGATTTAGGGTGGCTCTGGGTTCAGACCCTGACAGAGTGCTCCCCAGACTCCTCTTACTAGGAGGACCGCAGGAGGCCAAAGGTCATGCCCAACATTCTCCTGGTGACCTTGGCTCCTGCTATGAGGCACTTTCTGCCGGTTACAGACCAAGCCCTTGCCCAGGATGAGAACACAGCTGTCATACTGAACTAGCTAAAAATAAAGGAGGTACCCAGTCCCTGAAGGTGAACAGAACAGCCCTGGAATGTGGCAGGACAAGAACAACAGGCTTCATGCTGGGCCTCGTGGTCAATGGCTTGGGCTAGAGCCAGGCTCCAGACTCACAGTTTCCAATGTCTCAGGTGCCTCCAGGCAAGGGAAGAGAAGATCCGAAGTATAGACAGCTTTGCTTTCACCATGAGACATTCAGACCCCAGAGTCATGGTTCCAAAGTACTGCAGTGGTGGGGGCAGAACAGTCTGGAAAGCAAAGGACCTCAGGCCTCCTCCAGCTGCCCAGATTCCTCCTATAAGCTTGGGCATATCACTTCCATCTGTGGTTTTTCCTATCAGTAAAAGAGCATCATTGAAAACTACCCTCTCATCATCACATAGGTGGGCACTGGAGCTCCATGACACCATGGATTCCTCAAAATACAAGATATCAGAATCCTATGGTGGCCGAGCAGAATGGGACCCAGGATTCCTGCCCAGCTCGTGGGTCTGGCCACCTACCCTCTGTTATCCAGGAAGCTACACTCCTTCTGCAGGTGCCTACAGGTGTGCTCTGGATGAGCAATGATAACGTCTGGCATTTATGTAATTCAGTACACTTTCCAAGAGTTTCCATACCCATCCTCTGATTTAATAAATGGGCAGTGACACACAAATCACCTCATCTGACAGATAAGGGAACTGAGACCCAAAGAGCTTGATGCCCACCTAACAATACTGCTTCACCCACAGGGACCCTTGAGAGAGAAAAGATTTCAGTCTCCTGGTTTTACAGATGAGGAAATTGAGGCCCAAGGATCCCAGGAACCTACTGCTTTAAATGCAGAGTGCCTCTGTCCAAACCTCTGAGCCATAAAATTCACTTCTAGCAGAGTGCTTCCAGCAGGAATATAATGCAAGCCACATATGTAACTTAAAATTTTCTAGTACCTACATTTTTTGAAAAGGTGACTTTAATTCGAATAACATTTTATTTAACCCAATATATCCAAACTATTATTCCCACATGTAATTAATATCTTTTAAATTAGATGAGCTATATCTTCTTTGTCATACAAAGTCTTCAAAACCCTGCATTTTATGTTCAACGGCACATCTCAAACCGGACTTGCCACATTTTAAGTGCTCAATAGCCACGTGTGTGGAGAAGGCAATGGCAACCCACTCCAGTACTCTTGCCTGGAAAATTCCACAGGTGGAAGAGCCTGGTGGGCAGCCGTCTATGGGGTCGCACAGAGTCGGACACGACTGAAGCAACTTAGCAGCAGCAGCAGCCACACATGGCTAGTGGCTCTTGTTCTGGACAGCAGGGCTCTAACACTGCACAGTCACATCCCCATCATGGGAGCCTTGAGTGACAATTTCTGCTAGGAGGCCACTGCCATGCACTGCTGTGGGAGACTAAAGCCCTGGACCAAGGTCCTGGATCTGCATACGCAGTGACAGCCACCCACCGGTATAGGCAGACCTGTGCCCCATCCCAGCTCTTCTGTTCTCTGGCCAGCAAAGGTCACATCAATTCCACTTCCTGAGGCTTCCCTGCCCCTCACTGAAGAGGTAGGAAGAAATGCCTACATTCAAGCTTGCCAGAAGGACTCCACTAAATCAAGCATGTAAAAGTCTTTTGAAAATGAAACAGAACTTTGCAAATGTGAGGCAGTGTCTTTGTTACAATGAAGGCCTGGAGTCTCCCAGTTGATTCATCGCACCCACCCAGGCAGGGTCCTGAAGGCACTGAGGGACATCAGAGAAATGAGGTCAGCTTGAATAACAAGGCTGCAGGTGAACCCCACGCATCAATCAATCAAGGAAAGCAGCTGCTTACAGAAGAGCCAGGCAGACATGGAGAGAGAAAGCTAGACTGATAATGCCTTAGAGGGAGCATAGGGAGGTCTTACAAGGTGAGCGCTGGCCTCCCCAAATGTCCTCTTTTAAATGCAAACAGGATGGAGGAAGGGGGACAAATGGACAAAGGGTACAGAGAGAAATTTGAAAACCAGAGAATGTCCCTAACATTCACTGTAAAAGACTTTACTGGGTCAATTTCCTTCCCTGTCGAAGGAGCTGGTCAACGTTGAGCAGCATGGGGGTGGAGGGGTGGGGCATGGAGAGGTAGGGGGCGGAGGGTGGGGATGGGCAGGCACAAGCCAGGGTGCAGGTGCTGGGGAGGGCGAGGAGGAAAGGGAGATGGGAGTCAGGGGGATTTTGAGGATTCTGTGCCCAGCTCTGCCTTGTCCCCAGCTCTTTCCTCCTTTGAATCTGTTTCCCTGAACAGCAAAATGAGAGCTGGATGTGTTCCAGTTGAAAGAACATGGGTTTCTGAGTTAGGGGACCTGATGGTGTTTCTGTCTCTATCACTCACAAGCCATGTGGTCAGCAAGTTCCTCCACCACCTGGGGCCTCAGTTTCCTCATTTCCTTCCTCAGGGGGACAGAAGCAGGATCTCTTCCGGCAACTCCACTTCTCCACACATACCCAAGAGAAATGAAAGTATGTCCACACAGGGAAAACTGCTCACAGCCGCATTATCACAACAGCCTCAAAGTGGAAACAACACAGACATCCTGAACTAACAAATGTGTAAACAAAACGTGGTAGATAAGCACAAATGAACACTATTCAGCAATAAAAAGAATTGGAGTACACGTACTTAGGAGTACATACGTATGAATGAACCATGGAAACATGCTAAGCGAAAGAAACCACACACAAAGGTCACATTATTATACAATTCTGTTCATATGAAATCTTCAGAAGTAAATTCATGTAAAAAATAGATTAGTAGATACCAAGGTGTAGGGAGCAATGGGGAGTGACTGCTTAACAGGTACAGAGTTTCTCCTGGGGTTGATGAAAATGTTCTGCAATGAGATGGTGCTGACAGTTACCCAAGCTCGTGAATGTATTAGACACCACAGACTTGCACTCTTTACAACGTTAAGTTTTGTGGTATGTGAATTATATCTCAATGTAAAAACAAAGCAGGGTCTCTGCCAGCAGACTGAATGGGTCTGCACGCTGACTCTTCTGTTTATACCTGAGGCTCAGGGNGGCAGGTTATCATCCCAGAAGAAACTCCCAGGAACCTAGTCTGCAGGTGGTGCCTCCTCCCAGCCTCAGCCTCCTCTGCTTAGAAAGAGGTCTGGTCTTGGGTGCTCCTTTGGGGAAGGAACCAAGTAGGAACAGGAAATTAGCCAAGACAACTCCAGTGTTTCAGAAGCGTGATCTTCATCACAGTATCATTCTTCTCCTATGTCTAAAACGGGGTAGAGACTTCCCTGGTGGTCTGGTGGTTAAGACTTAACCTTCCAATGTAAGGGTGCAGATTCAATCCCTGGCTGGAGAGCTAAGATCCCACATGCCTAATGGCCAAAAAACCAAAATGCAAAACAGGAGCAGTGTTGTAACAAATTTAATAAAGACTTTAAAAATAGCCCATATTAAGGAAAAAAATCTTAAAAAATAAACAAAGAGGGTAGGGAGTATCTCTGGGCTTCCCTGGTTGCTCAGCTGGTAAAGAATCCGCCTGCAGTGTGGGAGACCTGGGTTTGGGAAGATCTCCCAGAGAAGGGAGCAGTTACCCATTCCAGTGTTCTGGCCTGGAGAATTCCATGGATTGTACAGTCCATGGGGTCGCAAAGAGTCGGACACAACTGAGCAACTTTCACAGGGAGTATCTCTGTGTAAAAAAATAATTTTCTAATTACAAAAGCAATGTACATTCATCGCAACAAAAGTCAGAAAATACAGACAAGTAGTTTAAAATTTTAGATCAGCTTCATTCCTACAAAAACAAGCTCTATGAACATTGTGGCACCTGCCCCTTCCTTATATTTTTCTCCAGATAACTACATACCAATATGAATACAAAGATGGAATCATGCTATAATATACTTTTAAAATCTACTTTTTTCCATGGAATACTATATTATGAAAATCTTTTCATGTCAATTAATCAAGATTCAGTGGTTTCTCTGGTGACTCAGTGGTAAAGAATCTGCCTGCCAATGCAGGAGATGTGGGTTCGATTCCTGGGTCAGGAAGAGCCCCTGGAGAAGGAAACGGCAACCCACTCCAATATCCTTGTCTGGGAAATTCCATAGACAGAGGAGCTTGCTGGACTACAGTCCATGGGGTCGCAAAAGAGTAGGACATGACTGAGCAACAACAACAATAATCCAGATCTCAGCATTTTTTGTTAGTTACACTGAGTAGAGATTTAGAATTTGTACACAGAAAGGCTAATTCAAGAATCCTTGTTCAATAGCCTAAAGTCAAAATTCATAGCTATGTTATTGTCTCTACATAGCATGCTGCTGCTGCTGCTGCTAAATCGCTTCAGTTGTGTCCAACTCTGTGCGACCCCATAGACGGCAGCCCACCAGGCTCTCCTGTCCCTGGTATTCTCCAGGCAAGAATACTGGAGTGGGTTGCCATTTCCTTCTCCAATGCATGAAAGTGAAAAGTGAAAGTGAAGTCGCTGAGTCGTGCCCGACTCTTAGCGACCTCATGGACTGCAGCCTACCAGGCTCCTTCGTCCATGGGATTTTCTAGGCAAGAGTACTGGAGTGGGGTGCCATTGCCTTCTCCCTACATATCATGAACAGCTTACAAGTATAATGTGACTTGCCTAACAATTAGGGTGCTGCAGCAAATCCAAAGCCTCCCTACAATTTGAGGCCTTTTCAGTTTTCAGAGGGTAAGCCAAGAGTCCAAGCTCCTAAACACTGGCGTAAGCTGGGCATGCAGCCACTGAATCCCAATAGTTCAGGGTGTGTGAATTCTGCCAGAATTGGTCTTGGCAGGATATCTGGGGCAGCCCTGACACCCCAAAGCCTCCGTGGCCCAGCTCAGAGGCATAAACAAAACTTGTGGTGTTGCTTTGTTATTTGTTTACCTAAACAAAATTTCATTTAAAGTTCACACTTAATTCCTTTATCCTGAGAATTTCTGGAAGAGAAAAGACACAAACTTGGCTATCAAATATCTTCAGAGAATTTAGAAATATCAGTACTTTGACATTTACTTGATAACTGCCCCCCGCAACTCTTCCATCAGAGTATAAGCTCCCAAGATATGGGGACTTTGTGCATTCCCTGGTTCTAGGCACATAGTAGGTGTTGAACATAGTCTACAGGTTAGGCTACTTGGTTTGGAGCCCTATTCAGCCACATAATAGCCTTGACTCTGGAAAAGTTACTTGGCCTATCTGAGTCTCAGTTTCCTCAACTGTAAAATGGGGAGAGTAAAAATAGAGCCACATAGGAATGAGGTACATAAACTTAGAAGCTTGGCACCTAGTGCATATTCAAGATATGTTAGTTAACCATCATTCTTGTTGATTGATAAGAAATTTGCTGAAATTCAAAACAGCTGTGAAAGAAGAAAGGGCTTTTATTGAAAGCCAGAAAAGGCTTATAATTAGGGGACACAGCCTATTCAGAGATGGTTTTAAAAAAGTGAGTCCACAGGGAACACAAGACAGTTTGTTGGGGTGACTGAAGATGCTATCAGGACTTTTATTTACAACTTCTTAAATCTCACCCTGTAACTTTTTAAGGCTAGTCTTTATAATGTGTACATTATTTTAGTACTTTACTAAATGTATATGATTTTTTCAAATTGAGATATAATTCACATACCAAAAGATTCACATTTCAAAGTATGTGTATACTTTGGTGGTTTTAGTGTATGCATAAGGTTGTGCAAACATCACCACTATCTAATTCCAGAATATTTTCATCACCCTCAAAGAAACTCTGTAGGGAATTCCCTGGCTGTCCAGTAGTTGCTGCTGCTAAGTCACTTCAGTCGTGTCCAACTCTGTGTGACCCCAGAGATGGCAGCCCATCAGGCTCCCCTGTCCGTGAGAGTCTCCAGGCAAGAACACTGGAGTGGGTTGCCATTTCCTTCTCCTATGCATGAAAGTGAAAAGTGAAAGTGAAGTCGCTCAGTTGTGTCCGACTCTTAGCGACCCCATGGGCTGCAGCCCACCAGGCTCCTCCATCCCTGGGATTTTCCAGGCAGGAGTACTGGAGTGGGGTGCCATTGCCTTCTCCATGTCCAGTAGTTAGGACTCCATGATTTCACTGCTGAGGGCACCATGTCTGATCAGGGAACTAAGATCCCAAGAGAAGAATGATGTAGCCAAAAAGAAAGAAAGAAAGAAGCCTTGTGCCCATCAGCAGGTACTCTCCACTCACTCTCCCCACCCTAGTCTCTGGCAACCACTAAGCTACTTTCTTCTCTGTGGATTCACCTATTTTGAACATTCCACATATGTGAAATCATATGTGTATACAATCTCAAAATAATTAAAATACATGCATTTGGGAATGTGCCTGCAAAAGTATGTTACCAATAGAGTGCATGACCAAAAAAGTTTGGAGATATCCGGCTGGGAGTGTAAAGCCAGCTTAGTTTTATCCCTGGTTCCTCTTAGTTTGCTCCACAGGCTCTAACGAAAGGTAATAGGCTCTATCAATCTAGTGTTAATGAAATTCCAATCATTGGCACAGTCCAAAGAAAAGTATGACCTATGGGCAGCAGACATTTTGCTTTGTAATTTATGATTTAATTCAATTTTTATAAAAAGAATGCTGGATAGACTAACAAAATAGCAGTGCAGCCTAGGACCTGGGCTCAGTCCTTGCTCTGCTACTTACTGAACTTCTCTGTGCTTCCTTGTCTATAAAGTGGAGGTCGTAATAGGTGAGAATGAATGACCCTTCACTTCTTTCTTTTCGGCTGCACCACATGGCTTGCGGAATCTCAGTTCGCTCATGCTTCCGGATGTGCGTGCTCAGTTGTGTCTGACTCTGCAGCCGCATGAACTGTAGCCTGCCAGGTTCCTCTGTCCATGGAACTGCCCAGACAAGAATACTGTAGTGGGCTACCATCTCCTCCTCCAGGGGATCTTCCCAACCCAGGAATCAAACCCAAGTGTCCTTCGTCTCCTGCATCGGCAGATGGATTATTTACCTGGGAAGCCCCCGAGCTCTCTCACCAGGGATTGAATTCGGGCCACGGCAGTGAATGCCTGAAATCCCAACCACTAAACACCAGGGTACACCCCTATTTGCGCTAGAACATGGCCTTAGCTAGTGCTCTAGTTCCCCTACTTACCTGGTAAGGGTACTATGTCAAATTTATTTATAAGCAACATCTCCTAGAATAAAGATTATCCCTGATTGGTAGATTGCTCTCAGTTGGATGAACTATAAACACTAGATAGAATGCCATAGCTTTGGGCTTTCCTCAGAGAGGTGATTCTTGTCCTGTGCCCACAGGGACCTTGGAAGATGTCCCCATGGAATTGTTACAAGAGAATTTGTCTCCTGTGGGGAAGGGAGATTTTTAAGCTAAAAGGAATCCTGCTGCCTGATGAGATTTTGTCTCCTATCTGTGAACTGCTACACAGACTCCTTCAGAAAAGAAGCTCTTGGACTGGTCCTGCAGGCAAGTTGTGGTTCTTGTCTTACAGTCTTGCATGCAGAGTGGGGCCAAGTGTGGCCTGTGGCAATCTTTGAATCTGGAGGTTTAGAAGAGTCTAGGAACTCTCCTGATGTGCACTGCAGATTAAGTAATGTGGAAAGCCTGGCATACAAAAGTCCTTAATAAGTGACAACTATTAGTACTAAATAAATATGACCATTATTATTATTAATGTTATATTTACACTTACCAACTCAGAGCGGGCAACAGATTATTCTAACCCAGAGAAGCCCAGGTGTGGGTATCAAGCTGCCAGATATAGCCCCATTATGAAGCATGAGAAAACACCTCTCTGTAATTCTCAAAGGTGAAATTATAAAGATGTGCATTCACTGAGTATTTATTTGTACTAGATGTTAGGAGCACTGTAGTGAAAAAGATTGACACAGTCCCTGCCCTTGCAGAGTTTATAACAATTAAAGAGCAATGATCGTGTTAGGTAGAACAGGAAAAAGGAGTCCAGAGGAAAAGCCAGTGAAAATAGAACAAAGGAAGGTCTGAGGACCAGATTGAGGACCTCAGGTAAAACAAACAGCCCTCCTGGCTAGCCCAATTTGCATAGGGCAGGCTCAGGGGGAGGAGAACAAACAAAAAAATAGGAGCCAAAATTGGGCTTCTCTTCTCTTCACATCTTTTGGGTCAGCCCACCCTCACACCTTGAGCATGTATTTTCCTTTGCTTGCCAAATAAAACTGAGCTGTAACACTGATCTGTCCGTCACTTCAAATTTTTGCTGCGGTGAAACAGAACCGAGGAAATTACAAACTCCCCGGACATCTATGGTGCCATTTCTCGGATTTAACCTGGCTGAAACAAGCTCAGCTTGGTCCCCACAAGGCAGAGGCCAAACACAGCAGAAGCCCAAATCAGCAAAACCTCCTGTGATGGAAGCTGAATGCAAAGAAACTTCAGCATAGTGGAAGTGACAAGAAGCCCAGCATGCTGGAAACCGGGACAACCAAAACAAATCAGCAGAAAGCTCGTGCAGCTCAGTCCCAGATTCTAGAAGACCTCTCGCTGGGGTAGGAAGTCCTCACCCCTGTGGCTTGAAGGACATATGGCTAACAAAATCTTAATTCCTTTACAATCTCCTGTTGCTTGTCTCCTTGAACACCCCGCAAACAGGCAAGTGGCAGTGGGTGCAACTGAGGGACTCTGGAGAGGCTACTCCTCAGTGTGTCACAAAGGCTCCACTACCCTCTGCGCTCTTGTAGCTGTTGCCCAAGCGGGTGGGGATTCTTCTGTCCTTAATCTTCTTTGTGCCAAGGATCAGGCCAATGAAAACTGTGAGCACAGGTCAGGTATTTAGTAGATTTTCCAGCAGGTTATGAGGGGGATTCCTAGGCACGTTTTTCCCACTGCCTTTTCCTCCCATCCTTCAGGTCCTCTCTCCTGAGACTTGAGCNTTTTTGGGTGTTAGTTCTAAAAGGCTAATGGCGCAGGCTGAGAGGAGCTATCCCATGCCTGAGATCGGGGCAGTGGCCGAGAGGAGCAACCCCACATCCAAGGAGCAGCAGTTGCACAGGTTCAGGGGGGCCGAGAGGAGCTACTCCATATTCAAGGTCAAGAGGAGTGACCTCATCCAAGGTAAGGAGCAGCGGCTGCGCTTTGCTGGAGCAGCCGTGAAGCGATACCCCACATCCAAGGTAAGAGAAACCTAAGTGAGAGGGCATCAGAGAGCAGACACACTGAAACCATAATCACAGAAAACTAGCCAATCTGATCATATGGACCACAGCATTTTCTAACTCAATGAAACTAAGCCATGCCTGTGGGGCCACCCAAGATGGGCGGGTCATGGTGGAGAGGTCTGAGAGAATGTGGTCCACTGGAGAAGGCAATGGCAAACCACTTCAGGATTCTTGCCTTGAGAACCCCATGAGCAGTATGAAAGGGCAAAAAGATAGGACAGATTAAGCATGCACACATCTAAATACGAGCCACCTGAGCCGTGAGCTTTGCACTAAGTGCTTCAGGTGTCAGAGGACCTGCTGGGTGCTTTCAAGAAGATAGATTTGACCTGGGACATGGGTCAAACATGTCAGTTTCTCCGGGAAATGTCAACCTCCTTTCCTCTGCTCCTTCAGATTTATTTTTGTGCCCAGCCCTATTCCCTGTGCCTCCATAGTTCACTGTAAAACATCCTGTTTTTTTATCAGCACTGGGGTAGCTGGTGAGTGTTATTTCATTTAAGCTTATAAGGAGCTACCAAAAAAATAAAAAGACATAAATCATAATAGTTATCCATGATGTATTGTTAAGCCAAAAAGCTAGATACAGGGTAATATGTAGGCTTGTTGTTCAGTCACTCAGTCATGACTGACTCTTTGCGACCCTGTGGATTGCAGTATGCCAGGCTTTCCTGTCCTTCACAATCTCCCAGAGTCTGCTCAAACTCATGTCCATCGAGTCGATAATGCCATCCAACCATCTCATCCTCTGCCTCCTTTTCCTCCTGCCCTCATTCTTCCTTATCCCCCAAAAAACAAGATGGAAAGAATATGGAGAAAAGTGAATCTTTGTGTATTGTTGACGGGCATATAAATCAGTTCAGCTACTAGGAAAAACAATATGGCGATTCCTCAAACAATTGAAAATAGGAATGTTACATGAATCAGCAATTCTACTCCTGGGCAGTTATCTGAAGGAGTTAAAATCGCTATCTTGAAAAGATAATCTGCACTTTCATATTCATTGCAGCATTATTTACAACAGCCAAGGCATAGAAATTAAGCACCCATCAGTTGATGAATGGATAAAGAAAATGCGGTATTCAACCCTGCCATTTGTGACAACATGGATGGAGCTTGAGGGCATTATGCTAAGCTAAATAAATCAGAGAGAGAGAGACAAGTACCGTATGACCTCAATTGTGTGTAGAATCTTAAAAACTCATAGATACCACCTATGTGTGGTTACAAAACATGCGGCCTAAGGGATGGGCAAGACAGGTGAAGGTGATCAGAAAGTGCAAACTTCCAGCTATGAGATAAATAATTCCTGGGGGTGTAACGTACAACATGAGGACTATAGTTAATATCATCTTGTATGTTTGAAAGGTACGAAAACTAAATTTTTAAAGTTCTCATCATAAGATAAAATTGTTAACTATGTGTGGGATAGAATTTTAACTAAACGTGTTGTGGTAATCATTTTATAATATGTACATATACACAGTCATGTAATACATCTGAAACTAATACAACACTATGATGTCAATAAATTTTCTATAAATATCAATTTGTTTTATGTTTCCATAAAGACATTCTATTTTCACTACCCAGTAAAACTAGAAATCAATATAAAAATAATAAAAACCATTTTATCTTAACCCATCCTAATGATAATTTATTGTGCACACCCCTTTGCAAGTCCTATGTTAAGGCAAATTAGGTAAAATTTATAAAAGAAAACAAAAGGGTAAACCTTCCTGGCTTTGNCTCCATAAAGACTTTCTATTTTCACTACCCAATAAAACTAGAAATCAATATAAAAATAATAAAAACCATTTTCTCTTAACCCATCCTAATGATAATTTATTGTGCACACCCCTTTGCAAGTCCTATGATAAGCTTTTTTTTCATATAATATTTTGTAAAAAAAAAAAGAAAAGAAAAGAAAAAGAAGGAAAAGAAGGGGAAAGGAGGAAAAGGAATTCATTGAGTAGGGTTAAGGCAAATTAGGTAAAATTTATAAAAGAAAACAAAAGGGTAAACCTTCCTGGCTTTGGGTTAAGAAGTGGTTTTCAAGACATAACACCAAAAGCAGAAACAGAAGAAATAATAAAATCATTTATGTTATTTGCTTCAAAGGATACTATCAAGAAAATGAAAAGATAACTCACCAAAATGAGAGAAATTATTTGTAAACCATACATCTGAATATAAAGAACACTTAAAACTCAACAATAAAGAGAGAAATAACCTTTTTTTTCTAAATGGGCTAAGGATTTTAGTAGACATGACTCCAGAGAAGATAAGTAGCCCAAGAGCACATAATAAGATGCTGAATATCATTAGTCACTAGGGAAATGAAAACCTAAACCATAGTGAGGTATGACTTCATACCAACTAGGATGGCTATAAACAAAAAGACTGATACTAACAAGTGTTGGTGAGGGTGTGGCGGTGTGATGCCACACCACACACACACACACACACACACACACACACACACACACACACACGGCTTGTGTCTTGGGAATGTAAATGATGCCGTCACTTTGGGAAACAATTTGAAAGTTCCTCAAAAAGTTAAAACACAGAATTATCATTTGGCCCAGCAGTTGCACCCTAGATATATATCTGAGAGATTCAAAATCATATGTTCACACAAGAACTTATTTTAAAATGTTCATAGTAGTATTATTTCTAATAGCCAAAGGTAGAAACAAGCCTATGTCCATCACCTTATGAATGGATTAACAAAATTATTTGGCATTTAACAGGAATGGGTTCTGATACATGCTACAACATGGATAAATACCTTGAAAACATTATGTTGAGAGAAGTCAGACCCATGAGGGCACATATTGTGTGAGTCCATGATATGAAATTTTCAAAACAGGCAAATCCACAGAGAGTAATTTTTAGGGTGATGGAAATGTTCTGGGATTAGATAGTGGTGATGGACTCACGACTTGTTAATACTCTAAAAACCACTGAATTTTACACTTTAAACTGGTGCATTTTATGTCATATGAATTATATAAACCTAAAAAATTATGCAAATATATTTGAAAAATAAGACAAAATGGATAAATTCTTGGAAAAATATAATCTACAAACTTGATTCAAGAAAAAAATGGCAAGCCTAGATAGTCTGATTATTCAAAATAATTGAAGAAGTAGTTAAAATGGCTTTATAGGTGGGTTTCACAAAACTTTCAATTAACTCTTCCAGAATATAAAAACTCTTTCTATGAGACTGGTATAACCTTACAAAAACAAGACAATGACAATATGAAAAAGAAAGATTATAAGCTCATTCCACTTGGAAAGATGCATGATTTCTAAGTAAAATATTATTCAAATCAAATTCAATAGTTATAAAAAATGGTAATAAACCATGACTAACATGTGTCTATTCCAGTGTTGCAGGGATGGTTTAATATTATTAAATTAATAGGTGATACTCATTATTGTAAGTAATTGAGAAAAAAAATTAAAATACATCAATAGACGTGTAAAAATACATGAGGAGAAGGGGACAGTGAAGGATAAGATGGTTGGATGGCATCACCAACTCAACAGACATGCGTTTGAGCAAGCTCCAGGAGATGATGAAGAACAGGGAAGTCTGGCGTGTTGCAGTCCATGTGGTCGCAAAGAGTCGAACATGACTGAGCAACTGAACAACATCAACAAATGTTTCCATTTATATAAAATTCTAGCAAATGCAGAAGAAATTATTTTAAAACAAAGCAAATCAGTAGTTACCCAAATATGGATGAGGAAGAGAGGGATAGGAAAGAGAGATTACAAAAGGTCACAAGGAAAGTTTTGTTGGTAATGGATAATGTTCATTGTCTAAATTTTAGTAATGGGGTCATCAGATTATATCAAGTTATACATTTTAAATAGATGCAGTTTACTTATGTCAAGAAAAAANATAAGCTCATTCCACTTGGAAAGATGCATGATTTCTAAGTAAAATATTATTCAAATCAAATTCAATAGTTATAAAAAATGGTAATAAACCATGACTAACATGTGTCTATTCCAGTGTTGCAGGGATGGTTTAATATTATTAAATTAATAGGTGATACTCATTATTGTAAGTAATTGAGGAAAAAAATTAAAATACATCAATAGACGTGTAAAAATACATGAGGAGAAGGGGACAGTGAAGGATAAGATGGTTGGATGGCATCACCAACTCAACAGACATGCGTTTGAGCAAGCTCCAGGAGATGATGAAGAACAGGGAAGTCTGGCGTGTTGCAGTCCATGTGGTCGCAAAGAGTCGAACATGACTGAGCAACTGAACAACATCAACAAATGTTTCCATTTATATAAAATTCTAGCAAATGCAGAAGAAATTATTTTAAAACAAAGCAAATCAGTAGTTACCCAAATATGGATGAGGAAGAGAGGGATAGGAAAGAGAGATTACAAAAGGTCACAAGGAAAGTTTTGTTGGTAATGGATAATGTTCATTGTCTAAATTTTAGTAATGGGGTCATCAGATTATATCAAGTTATACATTTTAAATAGATGCAGTTTACTTATGTCAAGAAAAAGCACTTGTAACTTGAGTCTAGGAGAGCAGAATGATTCCATTTTAGGGAGAAAAATTCTTTTTATCCAAACACCTCAATGGGTCTTTTTGGTTGGGAAAAGTGAGGTTCCTTGAGCTGTCCTAGAAGTGGGAGGAGACCACAGGAGAAATCACTTACTCTGTTTAAAAAAAAAAATTATAGAAAGTTTTCACTTTATGGAGGAGTCCAGAATTAAGAAAAGAGGAGAAAGAAGTCTCCAGAGAAAGTGGGAAGAATCCATAAAACATGTAGCCAGCACAGCCTATGGAGAAAGATGGCTGGTGAGAAATTCTCTGGGGCAGAGATGGTGATAGAACTTTGATATTCATATTTAATTTTTTCCTGGGATTTCCCTGGTGGTCCTGTGGTTAGGACTCAGTGCTCTTGCTGCCAGGGTCAGGGTTCAGTCCCTGGTCAGGGAACTAAGATCCTGCAAGCTGTGTGTTATAGCCAAATAATTAATTAGTTCAGTTCAGTTCAATTCAGTCGCTCAATCATGTCCAAGTCTTTGTGACCCCGTGGATTGCAGCATGTCAGTCCTCCCTGTCCATCACCAACTTCCAGATTTTACTCAAACTCATGTCCATCAAGTCAGTTAGGCCATCCAACCATCTCATCCTCTGTTGTCCCCTACTCCTCCCACCTTCACTCTTTCCCAGAACCAGGGTCTTTTCCAGTAAGCCAGTTCTTTGCATCAGGTGGCCAAAGTATTGAAGTTTCAGCTTTAACATCAGTCCTGCCAATGAATATTCAGGACTGATTTCCTTTAGGATTGACTAGTTGGATCTCCTTGCAGTCCAAGACACTCTGAAGAGTCTTCTCCAACACCACAGTTCAAAAGCATCAATTCTTCCGTGCTTAGTTTTCTTTATAGTCCAACTCTCACATCTATACATGNATGGCTCATAGTTTCATTGAGTTAGACAAGGCTATGATCCATGTGATCAGTTTGGTTAGTTTTCTGTGATTCTGGTTTTCATCCTGTCTTCCCTCTGATGGATAAGGATAAGAGGCTCATGGAAGCTTCCTGATGGGAGAGACTGACTGAGGGGGAAAACTGGGTCTTGTTCTGATGGGCAGGGCCATGCTCAGTAAATCTTTAATACAGTTTTCTTTTGATGGGTGAGGCTGTGTTCCCTCCCTGTTGTTTGATCTAAGGCCAAACTGTGATGGAGGTAATGAGGATAATGGCAACTTCTTTCAAAAGGTCCCATGCAGGCACTGTTGCACTCAGTGCCCCCAGCCCTGCAGCAGGCCATCGTCGACCCACGCCTCTGCCGGAGACTCCTGGACATTCGGGCAAGTCTAGGTCAGTCTCTTGTGGGGTCACTGCTCCTTTCTCCTGGGTCCTAGTGTGCACAAGGTTCTATTTGTGCCCTCCAAGAGTCTGTTTCCCCAGTCCTGTGTAAATTCTGGAAGCNCTGCAGCAGGCCATCGTCGACCCACGCCTCTGCCGGAGACTCCTGGACATTCGGGCAAGTCTAGGTCAGTCTCTTGTGGGGTCACTGCTCCTTTCTCCTGGGTCCTAGTGTGCACAAGGTTCTATTTGTGCCCTCCAAGAGTCTGTTTCCCCAGTCCTGTGTAAATTCTGGAAGCTCTATGGTGGGGTTAATGGTGACCTCCTCCAAGAGGACTTATGCCATACCCAGGTCTGCTGCACCCAGAGTCTCTGCCCCTGCTGACCTGTAGGCCAGCTGCTGACCTGTACCTTTGCAGAAGACACTCAGACACAGTCCTGGCTCAGTCTCTGTGGGGTCTCTGGGTCCTGGTGGGCACAAGGTTTGTTTGAGCCCTCCTAGCATCTCTGGTGGGTAAGGAGTTTGATTCTAAATGGGATTTCACCCCTCTTGTCTTGCTGGGACTGCTCCTTTGCCCTGGGACATGGGGTATCTTATTTTGGCTGGACTCAACATTCTTCAGTCAATGGTTGTCCAGCAACAAGTTGTAGGTTTGGAGTTCTCGCAGGAGAAAATGAGCACATGTCCTTCTATTCTGCCATCTTATGCCATCAATTAATTAATTGCTTCCTATTCTGTGATGGAGTCCCCCTCTACAGGCCCCAAATATTTAGCTAAGTGTGTTCCAGTCACTGGCCTTGAGTTAATGGTGTTTTGGGGAGTCAAAAAGGGACAGTCCCACAGATTAGGCAAAACAGAGAGAGAGGCAGCCGCTGTAGGAATTGTGAGATCAGCTGAGATGGGTGGGGGGCAAACTGGAGGCAGGAATTAGAGAAGTAATGGGAAGATATAAGTATCCCCTTTAGGAACTGCTGAAATACTAGGGCTGGGGAACAGAGCTTTCTGCAGTATCTGGAAATAAGTATGGAGAAATAAGCCATTTCATTTAAGTATTAACGGAAACAGTGGCTGACTCCAGGGACTAGTGAACTTGGGAATATTCAGTTAAACTTAGAACATACCTTGTGAAAGGCCACTTGAGTCCATGTGAGCTACCACACAGATGACTCAATAGGAACTGGGTCACATTCAGATCATGACGTGAACTGCAGACCTTGCAGTTGTCCCTTGTGCTGTTAATCCATCCTTGCTCTTGAGGTCAGTCCCTCAAGCCATTCTGATTCCCGAGGTTGTCAATAACCTACCTTTCTTCCTATCTCTCTCTCTTTCTCATTAGAAAAACAAAAAATGCAAGGGAAAAAAAAAAAAAACTGGAAGAATTTTTGTAATTTCACTTTCTCCCAAGCTTCATTCCTTCCCTGACTGAGCAGAAAATAACCCAACTCTTTTGCCCTGCTGCTGCTGCTAAGTCGCTTCAGTCGTGTCTGTCTCTGTGTGACCCCATAGATGGCAGCCCACCAGGCTCCCCCGTCCCTGGGATTCTCCAGGCAAGAACACTGGAGTGGGTTGCCATTTCCTTCTCCAATGCTTGAAAGTGAAAAGTGAAAGTGAAGTCGCTCAGTCATGTACGACTCTTATCTTGTCCTACTTTTACTCTAATCACCTCCTGTTGCTGCTGCTGGTAAGTCGCTTCAGTCGTGTCTGTCTCTGTGCGACCCCAGAGATGGCAGCCCATGAGGCTCCCCCGTCCCTGGGATTCTCCAGGCAAGAACACTGGAGTGGGTTGCCATTTCCTTCTCCAATGCATGAAAGTGAAACGTGAAAGTGGAGTCCCTCAGTCGTGTACGACTCTCAGCGACCCCATGGACTGCGGCCCACCAGGCTCCTCCGTCCATGGGATTTTCCAGACAAGAGTGCTGGAGTGGGGTGCCATCATTTCACCCTAAATATGAGCTATCAGATTCCTCTATTATTTTCCAACTTCTCCCAAATTCCCTACTTTCTTTAATAAAATATGGTTCACTAGGAATTTCAAATGAAATGGCAAGAGAGGGAATAACAAGACAGTAGAGATGGAAGGAAGGATTTGTGAGAAATGCATTTGCTCCAATTGCCAGTCATGGAGAAGGCAATGGCACCCCACTCCAGTACGCTTGCCTGGAAAATCCCATGGATGGAGGAGCCTGGGAGGCTGCAGTCCATGGGGTTGCTAGGAGTCAGACACGACTGAGCGACTTCACTCTCTCTCTTCACCTTCATGCATTGGAGAAGGAAATGGCAACCCACTCCAGTGTTCTTGCCTGGAGAATCCCAGGGATTGGCGAGGCTGGTGGGCTGCCGTCTATGGGGTCTCACAGAGTCTGACATGACTGAAGCGACTTAGCAGCAGCAGCCATTTATATGTCCAGACATTGGGCTTTGAAGGCCTTTAATGCTGACATTTGATCACATCCCTGATAAGATGCCTGTAACAACCATAACACAACCACCTCACATGTGTACAAATGGCTTATAGCTTATCGACAAGTCCACATGTTCAGCTTGTGTTGCTCACACAACTATGTTAGGATGTTATTCTCCTTTCTCAGGTGAGGACGTTGAAGCTCGGGAGTTTAAATAGCTACCTAGTTCTTCTGAATCCAAACCACACTGCCTCTTTGCTATCTAAAATGCTATCCCTAAGCAAGCACCAATTCTATTTTGATCAGAGATTTTTAACCTGGACCCCATGGTGAGGGATGAGGGGTGGAGGGTGCAATGACTCTCAAAGCAAGGAGTTCATACACTTCTTTGGGAAAGGGTTTCAACTTTATGTTAATCATTTCTAATTAAAATTTAGCCCTTCCTTCCATTACGAATATGGGCAACAGCTGCACCTGTAACTTTCCAGTGAAAGCCATGGAAATTTTCATATACGAGCTATTGTTGCAAATGTCTCAAAATACTGTTTACACTCATCAGGAAGACTACGAATGTTATTAGGTTTGTCATAGAATGCATTAACAATAAGCATGTCTATTAATACCCTGCCCCTGTAATATTCTAATAACTGTAATTCACTACCACTGACTTCCCTTGTAATCCTAGGTATTTAATGCATTTAAAAACATTCTGAGAAAGGGTCCATAGATTTCTCATGATTGCCAAAGGGGTTTATGGTCACGTGCACACACATGCTTGCGCACACACAGACTGAGTTCCTTATCTAAAGGATGAGCACCTGGTGATGAATTGCGTGTCCACCTTGTTCCTGTTTACCATATTGTATCATGTATATTTATATACCTTTCCTTCCCTGGTAGCCTGCAAGTCCTCACGAAGCAGGAGTGGTACCTTATATTTCGTTGGCTCCTCAGTGCCTAGAACAGGGCTCAGCATTTGTTGAGCTATCATTGATAGAGTATCTATTTTGTGTAAGGCTCAAGTTCCATTGGGTGGGGTAGAAGAGTGGAGTGATTCAAAGGAGAGCAAAAAGTCATTCACATGCTTGAGCATTCATTCATTTGTTCATTTAGAGAACTGTCTAGTGGTGCTCAGCGCCAGCCACTGTGGTAGGCTCTGGGGCCAACAGGAAAAATGAAACCCAACTCCTTATTATCATGGAGCACCCATTCCATCTTATGGAAAGGAGAGAGAAGACAAGATTTCTGAAGAGGGAAAGTGGGAATGACCCCATTTGTTCTGGGGTCATAGTCATGGGGAACTCTAGTTCTTACACTTATATTCATCAGTTGTTTCTGGACAAAAGGTTCCTGGGAGAGTCACCACAGAGGTAGAAAACGTAGACAACGATGTCTTTCCTAGCAGGACAAGCCTGTGGGATGTGCGTGAGGACAGTTTACCTGGTTGTGTGGTTGCTGGTCCTGCCTAGTAAACTGTGAGAAGTTAGCTCTCCATTGCCCCCGGGTGTTTCTTGGGCTGGCCTGTCTGAAGACAGCAAAAAGGCTATCTGCCCTCTCTGCAGTTCCGTTTTGGTTCACAGATTCTATGATGCTATCAGTTAGTCAGAATGTTGCCTAGATACCTTGGGGCTTCTCTTTCTCGCAGGAAACCAACCCGAGACACAAGTAGGCCAGGTGGACTTAGAACCTGCCAAATGTGTGCTGAAAGACCAGGTGGTGGGGGAGTGTGGTGGTACAAACCCCTGCATCTCTGGGACAGGTCATCCACCCAGGCAGGATGGCAGAGGGGGAGAGACCAGCAGAATCAGGAAAGAAAGGGAGTGGGAGCTGGGGGCATCTCAGGAATAGCAGAACTGGGGAAAGGATAATAAGGACAGCAAGGTCTGGGGCCAACTAAGCAAAATCTGTTAAGGTGAAACATTTCCCCAAGGAGGCATAACCTCAAAATACAAAAAGATAATTTTAACAAACCCACACAATATCCTTGAGGAGAGGTATAATGCCAATGCAAAAAAATAAAAAATAAAAAGTTCATTTTGGCAAATCTAGAACCTGTCCACAACAGTATCTCCAGACCTATTTCATAAATGTGTGAAAAAATATTTCCTAGGGAACTCGCTCATCTGCCCCAGCTTCTCTTACCTTCCCTCCAGCCTCCTTCGTTCTATCTGTTTGAACGTCTTTCTTTGGCAAATGGAGACAATTAGCACCATTAAGTACATGAAATAAATCAACCTGGATGATCTGGAATATCAAATATCATTCTATTCAGTTTGTTACCCATGATAATGGCCTACACTTTTTCTAAGAAAAATTTCTTGGAAGACTTTATTTCAATCATGCCTCTATCTAGGAAATATTTAATAGGAATGGCACAGTGCTGGGTTCACTGGGCCAGAACAAAAATGTACCAAAGCACTTACAATCTACCAGGCCTGATAAGAAATGTGTACAGATAACTCTGTGACAAGGCAGAAGGTTACAGGTGGTTTAGAGAATGGGAGCAGGGAATTAATTGAATAGAAAGGGAAAGAGAGAGGACATCCAGTGGAAAAAGGTCAAGGCCAGGCCAATTCCTCTCAGTTCGGGAGGGTAGAAGAGAGACAGATGGAGCATGTAGGAGGGGCCGAGTTCCAGAGAGGCAGGGGTCAGTTTGGAAGATGAAAGTTCTTCTGGTCAACTCCTGCTGTTCAAAAGCAAGATCATGTGGTAAATGCCCTGGTCACAGGAAGTATTCATTCAAATCAAATTCAGATAATTTGTTAAAAAATATTATAGGAAATAGTCCATATATTTTCTCCTTGTTAAGGAGTTTAAACGAGAGAGTTTAAACCACAACTTCTAACTCTATGTGTCTCTTCTTCCACCAACAGAGCATGGAGTTCCCAAGTGATGAAATCATTTCATTCCCAGATGAACTATTAAAACTTCATTCAAAGATTCTTGGGAAATCAAATATTTTTTTATTTACTGGATTTCATATACCTGATAGTCCTTTAAAAAGCTATCATCAGCAGTGGCACAAGCCACCTGTACAATGATTAACAGGTGCCCCAAACAGCACCCTCCCTGTCACTCACATGTATTGAGAAACAAATCCTACAGGGCGCTGATATAACTCACTTTAAGCATGAAGAGTTTCCTACGGAGATCCCTGGCAATCATCCTGGGATGATTTCTTCATCCTGGGGCTGAATACTCCGAAGTTTTTGTTCTCACTTCATGCTTGAAGTCAACATGACAAGTTAGATTAGATCTCCAGGTAATTACGTGAGCCCCTATCCCTCTGAAATGTGCATTCCCAGTAGATGGCCCAATCTGCTACAAGCCATGACCGAAGCATCTCCATAAGGAATTCAGCCAGCCAGGCCACCTGGGCAGATGGTGTATTTGCTTCCAAGTCCAGCAGCCACAGGACCCTAAGCCACAGAAAATTAACAGCTCAGGTCTCAAATGAGAAATGTGCTGAAATGGAATCTCTCGGGACCAATGCTTTGGTTTTACAAGCTGGCCCATCTTTGATACAAAGATGGCAAATAGAGAGTCATTTAATGCTGCTGCAAGCCAGTAACAAAATTCTAAGAGTACCCAAGAACCTGGGGTTCTCGTTTGGCCATCCAGAAGGTGAAGCCAGCCAGAAGCTTGCGTGTTGGTCTCTGATTAACTTGTCTGCCAGAGGAAAGGCTGGTCAGCAGGCAAAGAACACCAGGCCCAACCCCAGGGGGCTCCTAGTGCTCCCTCTGTGCCTGCTGTAACCTCTTGGCCACAGCAGTGATCAGAGCTGCTCCCTTTCCGCTCCCATCTTCTGACAGCATGAACATCACATCACATTGAGGAGCTAGTTCTTTCACAGTTTCCCGCAGTATCCGAGAAAAGCTACAGAAAAGAGAAAGGGGAAACATCACTGGCATTTACCTGTAGCATGTGTCAGTAGTTCATGCCTTTTCGTGAGTAACGTTCCACTGCAGAGATGTACCGCATTTCGTTTATCCATTCATCAGTTGATGGTGAGAAAGTTAACTTGCATAGCCATTATAGAAAACAGTATGGAGAGTCTTCAAAAACTTAAAAGGAGAACCAGCACATGGTCCACTAATTCCACTTCTGGGTATTCATCCAAAGAAAACAAAACACTAAATAGAAAAGATACATGTATTCCCATGGTCATTGCAGCATGATTTACAATAGCCGAAATATGGAGGCAACCCAAGTGCCCATCAACAGATGAAAGGATAAAGAAATATGATATGATACATACACACACATATACACACAATGGCATATTAGTCATACAAAGGATGAAATCTTGTCATTTGCAGATAGATGAATGGATCTAGAGGGAATTATGCTAAGTGAAGTAAGTCAAACAAAGACAGACATACAGCACAATTTCACTTATATGTGAAACAAAAAAAAAACAAAACAAGACAAATGAACAAACAAAACAAAACAGAAACATAGCTACGGATACAGAGAACAAACTACTGGTGGTCGTCAGAAGGGAGGGGACTAGAGGATCAGGCCAAACAGGTGTAGGGTATTAAAATGTGCAAACTTTCAGTTATAAAACAAGTAAGTTAGGGGGACATAATGTACAGCATGGAAAACAGAGTCAGTAATATTGCAATAACTTTAAACAGTGACAGATGGCTACTAGACTTACGGTGGTGATCAATTTGCAATGTATATAAATATCAAATAACTATGTTATATACCTAAAACTAATATAATATTGCATGTCAACTATACTTCAGTTAAAAGAAAAGACTGTTAAGTTGTTCCCTTAACAACATTAAAGCTTTCAATCCGCTAGCATAGGATATCTTTCCATTTATTTAGGTCTTTCTTAATTTCAACAATGTTTTGTAGTTTTCAGTGTACAAGTCTTATACCTCTTTTGTTAATTTACTGTTAAGTATTTTATTCTTTTTGATGCTACTGAAATGGAATTGTTTCCTAAATTTCATTTTCAGATTATTCATTGTTAATGTATAGAAATGCAGCTGATTTTTGTATACTGATCTTACATCCTGAAACTTGACTGAATTTGTTTCTTAGTTCCAATAGTTTTTTGTGGATTCCTTAGGATTTCTATATACAAAATCATATCATCTGCAAACAAAGATAGTTATAGTTTTGCATTTCCAATACGGATGCCTTTTAGTTCTTTTTCTTGCTTAACTGCCTGTCTAGACTTACACTTGATTCTCCCTTTGAGGTCACATAATTTTTTGACCTGGATCCTATAAGCCTCTCCCTTAAAGACTTGACTGAGAGACAAAAACCACACAATCACCTGCAGGCAGTGCTAGAAGCAGTACAATGTTGAAGAACAGTGGCAAGAGTGGACATCCTTGTCTTGTTGCTAATTTTATGGCGAAATCATCCATCCAGTGCTTCCCCAGTAAGTATGGCATTAGCTGTGTGTTTTCCACAGATGCTTTTATCCGGTTGAAGGAGTTCCTTTATTCTTAGTTTGTTGAGTGCTCTTATCATAAAAGGTGCTCAGTTCAGTTCAGTCCAGTCACTCAGTCGTGTCGACTCTTTGCAACCCCATGGACTGCAGTACGCCAGGCCTCTCTGTCCATCACTAATTCCCAGAGTTTACTCAAACATGTCCATTGAGTCAGTGATGCCATCCAACTATCTCATC
This sequence comes from Neotragus moschatus, assembly GCA_006410615.1. Lineage (NCBI taxonomy): Eukaryota > Metazoa > Chordata > Mammalia > Artiodactyla > Bovidae > Neotragus > Neotragus moschatus. Next base: position 1,465,067 of record SJYA01003205.1, read on the forward strand.
CTCTGCTGTCCCCTTCTCTTTCTGTCTTCAATCTTTCCCAGCATCACGGTTTTTTCAAATGAGTCAGCTCTTCACATCAGGTGGCCAAAGTATTGGAGTTTCAGCTTCAGTATCAGTCCTTCCAATGAATATTCAGGACTGATTTAATTTAGGATGGACTCGTTGAATCTCCTTGCAGTCCAAGGGACTCTCAAGAAGTCTTCTCTAACACCACAGTTCAAAAGCATCAATTCTTTGGTGCTCAGTTTTTTTTATAGTCCAACTCTCACATCCATACATGACTACTGGAAAAAACATAGCTTTGACTAGACAGATCTTTGTTGGCAAAGTAATGTCCCTGCTTTTGAATATGCTATCTAGGTTGGTCATAACTTTCCTTCCAAGGAGTAAGTGTCTTTTAATTTCATGGCTGCAGTCACCATCTGCAGTGATTTTGGAGCCCAGAAAAATAAAGTCTGACACTGTTTCCCCATCTATTTCCCATGAAGTGATGGGACTGGATGCCATGATCTTCGTTTTCCAAATGTTGAGCCTTAAGCCAACCTTTTCACTCTCCTCTTTCACTTTCATCAAGAGGCTCTTTATTTCTTCTTCACTTTCTGCCATAAGGGTGGTGCCATCTACATATCTGAGGTTATTGATATTTCTCCCATAATCTTGATTCCAACTGGTGCTTCATCCAGCCCAGCTATTCGAATGATATACTCTGCATATAAGTTAAATAAGCAAGGTGACAATATACAGCCTTGACGTATTCCTTTCCTATTTGGAACCAGTCTGTTGTGCTAGATTTTATCAAAAGTTTTGTCTGCACCTATTGAAATGAAAATATGGTTTTTGTCCTTTAGTCAGGTCTTGGTTCAAAGGAAGAGGCTTGGAGGAATCACAGCAAAAATATGTGACCTCAAGGGGAGAATCAAGAAAAGATATCAGTCAGTTATCCTGAATAATCAGTCAGCATCATAGGAAGAGCTAAGCATTAAGGACTACAGTACTAATATGTTTATCTATATATTTCAGCATGATTAGAATTTTTGACAAGCTGGCTGATACCTTTCTTTATCTACCAAGATAAAATGTAAAACATTAAATAAAAATAAAAGCTGTCATCATTGCCGTCTTTGTAATCTGTCACATAGTCTACAGACACTGTTTAACTGAATTCTCCTGACAACCTATGAAGTAGGTACGATTTTTATCATCCTTTTACAGATAAAGAACTAGGGTCAAAGAGGGTAAGAAACTGGCCTTGGGCCTCCCAGCTTCTAAGCAGTGGAGCCAGGATTCAAATTCACTCTTCATCCTTTTGCCTGCTGATTCTGAGCTCGTACTTCACACACTCGCTGTGATGTGCAAAATACTCAGTTCTCATTGCTCCCTTTGAGGTCAGGGTGGACTGTGTTAATGATAACCACTTGTATTTACTGTGTGTGTGCTAAGTTGCTTCAGTCATATCTGACTCTTTGTGACTCTATGGACTGCAGCCTGCCAGGCTCCTCTGTCCATGGGATTCTCCAGGCAAGAATACTGGAGTGGGTTGCCATGCCCTCCTCCAGGGATCTTTCTGACCCAAAAATCGAACCCATGTCTCTTATATCTCCTGCACTGGCAGGTGAGTTCCACTAGCGCCACCCGAGGACTGTGTAAAGCCCTTTACATGTATGAACTCACCCAATCCTCGAGATTATTTCTGCCTGCCTGATACAGATGAGGAGCCTGGGGTTTAGAGAGGGTGGTGAACACTCCCACATCACAGCACTTCAGAGCCCCTTTGTCTGTCAGCCCCCAAAGGCTCCACATTCAGCCTGAGCCCCCAGCCCTGAGTCTCTGGAGCACTCACTGTGGGTGCAGCTTGTACAGGGTGCCGTCCACACCCACGGTGATCCTCATGTGCTCAAGTCCCTGGTCTTCCCTCCTCTTCTCCACGATGGCAGCCAGGCCAGCACCATAAAGCTGGGCCGCCCGCCGGGACACAGCCCCACACACCTCCTTCACCACGATGCTGTCCTCACATGTGCTGTCCAGGCCGAGCTGCTGCAGGATCCTCCTGACCTGGAGGAGGGCCAGCCGGTCGCTGCCAGGAAGCAGAGCAGGACGTCAAGAGCTATTGCTGGGGCCCTGGAACCTGCTCCCCAGGACTCACAGTCCCCCATCCCTAGGTGCCTGAGTAGAAGAAACGGTCCCAGCAGAGCCAAGGTTGGAGCAGGATGCCTTAGAAGCTGAGATTCGAGAAGGTCTGTCACCCCCAGGAAGTCCCATCATCTTTTAAGTATGAGCACATCATCTTTTCAGAATCAAAAGTGGATCACTTTTTTTTTTTTATTATTTATTTGGCTGCACCGGGTTTCAGTTGCAGCAGGTGGGATCTATTTTCCTGACCAGGGATGGAACCCAGGCCCCTTGCACTGGGAGCACAGAGGCTTAGCCACCAGACCACTGGGGAAGTCCCAGAAGAGGATCATTTTTTAACCTAACCTAACTCTTCTCTGGGACTCTCCCCTGGTGGCTCAGATGGTAAAGCGTCTGCTGTAACCATTTAGGAATCTAGGGGCCCAGACAGGCTTCTGGCTCCTCAGCTGGGTGCTGTGGTACTGATGTAGCTGGAGAGAGGGAGTAGCCCCAGGAGACAACCCTCTGCCCAGCCAGGCCCTTACTCTCTATTTTTAAATTGCAAATCTGCTGGAGCCTGGTGAGACAGCAGCATGTCCCAATATAGGGCCTTTTACGTCGAGCAGGTGAAATTGATCATGAGTCACCTTTCAATCTGCGACAAGAACTTGGTTTCAAAGATGCCCCTGGTCCGGAGACGTTCTGAAATCTGGCCACGGAAGAGGAGACCCTGCTTGGTCAAGTCGATCAGGATCTGCCGCACGATTTCCCCCAGGTACATCCCACTGGTCATTTTCTCGTATCTGTTGAGAGAAAGAGGGACAAGGTGGGTGAGAGCAGAAAATCAGTGCTGGTGAGTGGTTCCCAAGAGGATCACATGTCAGAGTGTGGAAGGCGTGCCACTAGCATCCACTAGCTGCCTGGGTCACAGTGGGGTGGAGTGGGCAGCAGGCCCAGAGAAGCGCACGCAGAAGACAGTATGATGTGGGAAGGCCAGGGTTTGGAGGCATGTTGAGCAGAAGACAAGTTCCAGCTCTGCCACATGTTAGCTGCATGACCTGAGTAAGGACTATAAGCCATCATCTATGAAACCGGGAGCAAAGCACTGACCCCGCAAGACTGTTGGGAGCCAAGCATCTGGTGCACAGTAGACACTAAGCTAAAATAAGTCCCTTTTCTGGCCCCAAAGCTAGTTTACCTTGGCTTTGTATTTGAAGAAGTCTTGTCCACTAGAATTTCTGCTCCATGAGATAACACATTTGAACTGTATACACACACCAAGTGTGGTCCAAAATGTGAGCTCCCTTCCCTTTTCCTACCAGGCTGTGAGCTCCATGATGGAAGGTGCAAGAGAAAAAAGAAGCTCTACAATCAACAGGCACTGACCAGGCACTCTGCCCAGGTACGTGTGACAGTATTAATAACAGTGAGGTGGCGCTGGACTCCCACTGCCTGCAGTGTCAAATGAAAATCCGAGCATGCCTGAGACTTACATGCTGGACTTGCACTCTCTTAACTGCTCAGGATTTCATCAGTCTAAGGAACCAACACTTAGACAAACAATGGGGACAGCAAAGTAAATCCAAGTACGTTGCCCCCTAACACTCTTCACTCCAGAAATGAGAACCTCCAGCGGATTCAGACACAAAACTTGGATGCCCCAACTTGGAATTCAGGTCCCTTGTGATTTTGGCCCCTGGTTCAGCTGGGCTTATGGTAACTTGCCTGATTCCCAGCTACAAAGACTAATGCCAAAGGAAGATGTGGGGCCACCAGGGCTGGTCTTGGTCTTGTCAAGCCTCTTCCTACTGAGCATTCTCAGTTGAATAGTCAGCAAGGCGTCTATGACCCAGGCATCCCATCACATTTGCTAGTTCAACTTTTCCACTTGGATATTGTCTCTCAGTAAATCTGTATTTTCATCTTATTTTATACAGAAAGACACTGAGCTTAGTCGTGACAAAGACCACATGGCCTGAGAGTAAAACATTACTCTCTGATCCTTTACAGAAAAAGCACGCCAACCCCTATGGAAATAGATGGGCCCAGGCTAACAATCAGGTCCCCTGTGCTAGCTCTACCCCTTTCTCTCCTACTAAAGAAGCTATATGAGAATGCAGGTGAAAACGTACTCTGTTTTGTGTTTGTTCTTTCTTAACCATTCACTGCTTTCAGTGTTTTTAGCATGGTTAGCAGTTAGAATAACCCTTATAAGTGACTGTGACCCATGCTGCCACATGACATCATGGCTGAGAACCAGGATTCCCATCCTTCACTTGCAGTTACTTCCCCAACCCCAGAACCACAGAGGTCAGCAACCTGGCAGCCTGCTCTTGAAAGACTGAGGATGTCGACCTCTAAACAGGACTTACTAGAAACCCATCTTGAGAGGCCCACCATGCCCCTGCCGTGTGACATCAAGGCCACAGTGAATAGACTTCCTGACAACCTTGGCCTCATTTCCAAAGCCACCACTAGACCTTATGGTGACCTGATGGTAACTAGAAAATGGCACACCCTCTGTTTGTTGGAAACTTGTCATAAATTTTGCTGCCGCTGTGTCCGTGCTCTAGTTGTGTCAGACTCTTTGTGACCCCATGGGCTGTAACCTGCCAGGCTCCTCTGGCCATGGGATTTCCCAGGCAAGAATACTGGGATGGGTTGCCATTTCCTTCTCTAGGGAATCTTCCTGACCCAGGGATAGAACCTGTGCCTCTTGCGTCTCTTGCATTGCACGAGGCTTCTTTACCACTGGGCCACCTTTGCTTTTGTTCAAATTAGACACTTCACTGACATCTGATGAAGAGTTGTCATACATATACAAACTATACAAATATCTGTAATATGAAAAGGGCACTCCCATAGATCTGCTGAAGTTGGATGACCTAAGGAAATGTACACACACCCTCTTCTCACCTCTGTTTGCCAGGATTCAAGGACCCCTCATCCACCTCCTTGTCATATTGGGTCTGGATATCATCCAGGCAGCCATTATCGCCAAATCCTCCCCACTCGGTATTAATGCACATCTTCCCTTCATCCCCTTCCACCAGTTCAATGTTTCTCATCTCCTCCATGTAGCACATGTTGCTGCCTGTCCCTAGAAGGAATCATGACGGGACTTTAGTCTTCAGAAGATGCCAGTAGGTCTTAAAGAACCATCAGGGTACAGTAGACAGGAATTTAGGTTTGGAGTCAGATACAACTGGGTGTGTACTTCAGCCTTATATTTATAGTTGGGTGACTACAGGCAAGTATTTCATCTTTCATAGATCCAATTTCTTCATCTGTAAAAAGGAAATAACACCTGCCTTATAGATTTGTTATCAAGGAAAAAAAAAATGAGATGATGTCTGTAAGTTTCCTCCATATAGAATTCGTACCTGTGATACCATTATTCTCCTTCTCACCCTCCTCTTTATTGATAAGCCATAAGCACACAAAGTGAGCTCTAAGTAGTCACAGAGTTAGCAGAGCTGAAAGGGACCATGAGGAACCACCTAGTCTTGGATAAGCAGACGCTTGGTATCTGAAAGCCACCCTCTTCTCCTTTGTGCATGACCTGGTCTCAGAACTATTCTCAAGACAACAGTCCAGGCGATTATCATCTTCAATCAAACAAATCTCACCTCTTTGACCTCCCAGATCTAGCCCAACCCTTCCCATGGATGAGGAAGCTCAAGTCCAGATGGAATAAGCAATCTGCAAAGCAGGTAAGGTTTAGAGTGAGATGAAACTTCTCCTTGGCACTGAAAACATCTCAATATATCCCCGTCTACTTGTGCTGTGCACTACTTACCCTCAGGAAACCCAGACAATCAGCTGGAACAACTTTTTCAGATTATGTGATTACTTAACTAGTGCCTGCCACTTGGAATGCCCACCACTCCTGTCTCCACCTGTTCAAATGCCACCTGTCCCTTCACCACTTACAGTCATTCCCCTGGAATCTACCCTTGCCCTTAATCACTGCCAGACTTTTCCAGAAGACTCCTAAAATGCCTGTATCATACCTCGGGCCACTCCCTGCTCCTCTCCTAGGTTTCTTTCCAACTCTTCCCCATCCTGTGCATGTTCTGACAGCCAGAAGAGGTCAGAGAACAGAGGAGGTACAAGTTGGCACTGGAATGAAAATCCAGCTCTCTCAGCTCCAGGCCAACCAACATGATCCAACTGTGGTCTCCCTCCACCCAGTAAAATCTGCCCCAAGGCCCAAATGTGAAAGTTCCCTCTTTCTATGTTATTCTCCTTCCTGAACAGAAAGGATAACCTTGGCTTAGAATCCTTAGGGAAAAAGATATTAAGTAAAGACTTGGGATTTAGGAGACCTGAAACCCCAATCTTAATTTCATCTCAGCCATGGACAAAGCTGGCTTCAGAGCCCCTATGTAATGGAACAATGGCCCCCTGCCCCTCAGTATGTTAAAAGGTAACTTCCAAAAGATCAGAAGGGAGCAGGCCAATGGGATGTGCCTGATCACTTACCCGCAATCAGGCCAACCTCACAATTACTATCTTCATAGCCACAGGTCATCATGGTTCCCACTGTATCATTCACAACTGCAACTATGTCCAGGTCAAATTCCTGCAAAGGAAGAGAGCTCTACTGTAAGTAGGATGTGCAGGCCAAACAGTCTCAAGAGGGGCACATCAGACTGAAGTGGGCAGAGGACAGAGTTGCAGGGCTGGTATCTGATGACAGAGCACAGGGGCCTTGGGGAAGGACAGGTCAGGTATGAGCTTCAACACCACATCATACATTTCTCCTCTTGATGGCCTCCCTGAGCATATCCACCACATCTTCCCCTTCACAGTCAGTAGCTTTGAAGCCTTTGGTCCACTCAATGAGTGTTCCCTGAAAGAAAGGAAGGCAAATTCATCTGAGTAATAGTTTGCTCGAACCACTGCACAACCTCAGCATCAAACAGATGCAAGGGACCACAGCTAACTGCTGGTCAAATGCTTTTGACTGTGCTTCCATTTGGGTCCCTAACACTGGACCCAGAGGCACCATGAAGCATGATGCTCAGGCAAGGTCTACTGCTGAGTGGAATAACTGTAGAAATTTACATCAACTCACGTTCCCTGGCCATGACTGCACAGAACAAAGACCACTTCTGATTTATCCAGTCAATCACATCTTCATGATCAAAGATAAAGCTACAAAATGTTCATCAAAACATTGTTTCACAGGAAAAATGGGTGCAGATATGCAGATGACACCACCCTTATGGCAGAAAGTGAATAGGAACTCAAAAGCCTCTTGATGAAAGTAAAAGAGGAGAGCGAAAAAGTTGGCTTAAAGCTCAACATTCAGAAAATGAAGATCATGGCATCCGGTCCCATCACTTCATGGGAAATAGATGGGGAAACNACAGAACAAGGGTAGGTACTATTTCTTTATTCTTTTGTCTTAATTATATATATATATGTAAGTATACTGTGCATTATAGCCGCAATGGTCCAAAAACACTGGGTTCTAGGTCCTGAGGGCAAAGTGCAAGAACCTGGGCTCTCAGGCCAGTGTCCTGGACTGACTCCTCCACCATTGTTTATAGACATGGTAACCTGGACAACTTAACTTCTCTGTCCCTCCGTTTTTCTTAACTACAAAATGGTGATTAAAAATAGCATGTAAACCTACAATAAAAAATCATTCAGCTTTAAAAAGGAATGGAATTCTATGTGAATCGCCCTTGAGAACATTATGCTAGATGAAATAAGCCAGTCAGAAAATGACAAATACTGTTATGATTCTACTTAGATGAGGTACCTAAGATAGTCAAATTCATAGAGACAGAAAGTAAAATAAAGGCTATCAGGGGCTAGGAGAAGGGCAAATGGAGGGAGATTGTTTAATGAGCATAGAGTTTCAGTTTGGGAAGATGAAAGACTTCGGAAGATGGATAGTGGTGATAGTTCGAAACAACATGATGTACTTAATGCCACAGCACAGCTGTACTTTAAGTACGTTTAAGTACCAATGTACATTTAAAAACAGCCAAAATGGTAAATGTTATATAAATTTTACCACAATAAAAGGTGATAAACAAAACAAATATAATGTGTACATCATGGAGACAATGACTGGATCAAACAAAGTCTTAAATCTTTGGTGCCATTCTTATTATCGTCATCAGCTCTCTGGCTGGCTTGCTGTGCTGACCAAGGTTCTCTCTGTAAATTGAAAGTGGTGTTCTGCTTTTACACCAGATCAGAGCGCTTGACTGATGTAAGCCTCTTAGAGAGCAAGAGGGTACTCTGTTCTCCGTGAGCAGGTGAATGGTGCTTTTATCCAAGAAAAGTCATGTGATACGCATTTAATGTGGTCCACTGGAGAAGGAAATGGCAAACCACTTCAGTATTCTTGCCTTGAGAACCCCATGAACAGTAAGAAAAGGCAAAATGACAGGATACTGATAGAGGAACTCCCCAGGTCAGTAGGTGCCCAATATGCTACCGGAGATCAGTGGAGAATTAACTCCAGAAAGAATGAAGGGATGGAGCCAAAGCAAAAACAAAACCCAGCTGTGGATGTGACTGGTGATAGAAGCAAGGTCCGATGCTGTAAAGAGCAATATTGCATAGGAACCTAGAATGTGAGGTCCATGAATCAAGGCAAATTGGAAGTGATCAAACAGGAGATGGCAAGAGCGAATGTCGACATTCTAGGAATCAACGAACTAAAATGGACTGGAATGGGTGAATTTCACTCAGATGACCATTATATCTACTACTGCGGGCAGTAATCCCTAAGAAGAAATGGAGTAACCATCATGGTCAACAAAAGAGTCTGAAATGCAGTACTTGGATGCA
>SJYA01003205.1:1478150-1490876 GCA_006410615.1 Neotragus moschatus
CCAGTCCATTCTGAAGGAGATCAGCCCTGGGATTTCTTTGGAGGGAATGATGCTAAAGCTGAAGCTCCAGTACTCTGGCCACTTCATGCGAAGAGCTGACTCACTGGAAAAGACTCTGATTCTGGGAGGGATTGGAGGCAGGAGGAGAAGGGGATGACCGAGGATGAGATGGCTGGATGGCATCACTGACTCGATGGGCATGAGTCTGAGTGAACTCCGGGAGTTGGTGATGGCCAGGGAGGCCTGGCGTGCTGCAATTCATGGGGTCACAAAGAGTCAGACACGATTGAGTGACTGAACTGAACTGAACTGATGAACATTTTGTTAAAATCATCATGCATGAACTTCTTCATTGTCAACAAAATATGTGTCAATGTGATCAATGTGTCCTCAGAGTCTAATATCAGGAAAGAAATGCATTTCTTCAGAAGCACTGGTATGCTTTTGTTCATCAGATAATAAAAGCCTTACAACCTACTGTGTTTCCCTGTTTACACTGACCACCCAGGAAGACACATGTAATATTACAGACCTAGAGTTTTATAATTTGCCTTAACTGGTCATTACCTCTTATCTCTTGATAATATGACTTGACTTCTCTTTTAACAGTAATTTCATCCATGTGTCTTTTTACACGACCCTAAAGCATCTTGCAAACTTCAATCCATAACACAGTAATAGTGAAAATGGAACACAGTCAATAGAAACAATTAAATAGTCTAAATCCTTGATCATGCCTCCTCAGCTGCCCTGAACCTGAGACCCCGAAATAAAGTGCACAGTGACTCAGAGCTGCCTTGAGACTCCCCAGGTGCAGGAGGGAGGCCCGCCAGGCTGGACCTTCTTACCTTGTCAATGCTCGCCTGCCTGCAGGGAAATGAGAACGTGAAGCCCAAAGGCAGCTGGGCTCCCTTGAGGCCCATGTAGTCCAGGAAGTCGGCAATGCACTGCACGATGTGGTCAAACAGCTGCAGGGAGAGAGAGAGCAGCAATCGTGTCAGACCTGCACTGTTCGGGGTGGATGGCAGGCTGGCCCCTCGGAGGGTGAACCCCCGGCCGGCATTTACCTCCTCACCCGTGCCCTGCATGATCTCCAGGGGGATGGCGAAGATCTTGTTGTACATCCGCACCGACCGTCGTCCACTTCTGATCTTTACCAGGAGGACCCGGAAGTTGGTTCCCCCCAGATCCAGGGCGAGGAACTTTCCTTTCTCTGTGGTAGAGGAAGTGAGTGTGGCATTCCACCAGCAAGCACTAAGCAGGGCCTCGTGTGCAGGCATTGGGGGGAAGAAGAGATGCCAAAAGAGAACAGACCTAGAGCCTGTTGGCCTGAGGTTCAGGGGCCAAAGGGGCGTGGTGGTCAGCAAGCATGGTGTCAGAGCCCTGGGCGGCCATCCTGAGCCCAGCTGAGGCCAGCTTGCTTTCCTTGGTGTCTGCTAACGGCCAGACATGATACTTATACTCAAGGAACCTCTGAGGGTGAATCCAGGTCAGGATACCTGATTATAGTGGATTCAGGAAGGTGCTTCCATTCTGTCTGTAGAGCCTAGAGGAACCGCTCATCCCAAGCCTGAAATGATTCTCTGTCCTGCTCTTCCCATCCCTGGATCCCTACACCTCCACCAGACTGATAAGAAGCCATATCAAGTCCAACACCCATTACTATCCAGGGCAGTGCCTCTTGCTTCTCTGACATCTCAGAGCATCACGGTCTGTTCTGGGTGATCCCGCCTCTCACTGACTGCCTCATTCACTCTGTTCTAATTACTGTGGTCGTTTTACTGTTCCTTGACTTTGCCAAAGCCCTCACCCCCGGCCAGTTCTCTTACCCCTGACTCTGCTCTATTTGTCCTCATAGCCCTTTATGACATGGCATCATCTGGTGTTTATTTGTTTACTGTCTGTCAGCCCAACAGAACAAAGGTTCCATTAAGGCAGGGACTGTGTTTTCTTTACTGGTCTGTCACTGTGCCTACACAGAGCCTGACCTATAGCAGGTACTTAATGAAACTTTGAGGAATGGAGGCAAAAGGAAGAAAGAGATGAAAGAATGAATAATTGAATAGTGTCTTTTCCTGCTCTCATTTTCTCCCTCAAGTATACTCGAAGGATACCGGCCCTGGAAAAGATCTTTGTTGCTGAGAGACCCCAAGTACAGCTCTGTAACCCTAAGTATGTCGCCTAACTTCTCTTGAGTCTCAGTTTTGGCATCCATAAAATGGGAATCATTCTCTCTTTACATAACATACAGAGTGGTTGTGAGCACAAAATGAAACTAAAGAGTCAAAAGCAAATTAAAGAGATGAAGCATTTTACAAAGATCAGGATATCTCGGTGAGATTCACGAGATGCAAAGAGATGGAGTCACTTGTCTAAAGAACTGACTTCACTGTTGTGTAGCTCCTGTCAGCTGAGCACAGAGGACCAGGAAAAGGATCAAATATCAGAAAAGTCAGGGGCAGAAAAGAGGAAGAGAGCCAAGCCCCAGGAGAGAAGAAAGCCAGAGGAAAGGGCAGAAGACAAGCCAGACACGCCATGTGTCCAGATGGCAGCTCCCGGGGACAGCATCGGGGTCTTCACACACATGGAACCTAACTTAGGTATTCTTCACTGCCAGTGCCCTGGATCAACCAAAGAACAGATTCAGCAGAGTACTCTCCCTCCCTCCACTACAGACACGAACCGAAGGTTCTTGAAACAAAGATCCTAACTGGGTTTAAGGAGCTTGGATGGAGCTCCGGGTGGCCCATCAGAGAAGGGAGTTTAAGGAGCTTGGATGGAGCTCCGGGTGCCCCATCAGAGAAGGGAGCGGCGCAGGGCCCACCTGTGCCATCCGGCATCCCACAGACGTAGGTGGGCAGCATCTTGACTGTGGCCAGTGGGTGGGTATCCTTCTTCAGCCCGTACTCGAACTCAACCCGCATCTTGTTCCGAATGCCCACAAGTTGCTCTTGGGTCAGCCGGAACAGAGCCAGCACCTTATCAATCTGCTTCCGCTGGGCTTGCACCCGGGAGGCCACTGCTGTCACCATGGCAGCCCCCTTGGTGCTGCCACTCTCCGACAGGAGGAAGCGGACGTCACAGTTCGGGACTAGTTTCCTCACCACCTTGTGCAGGCGTTTCGGGTATCTGAAGGCAGGAGTGATGGCCAAGTATGTAAAAACCACGAAGGCCTGGGCCCAGCCAATAGAAACAGATACAGGCGGAGCAGTGGGACAGCATCCTGGGGAGCCCTGCTGGGCCAAGGCTCACTAATATCACTAATATTACAACTAGTAGGGCATATCCACACATAATATATGGGCTTCCGTGGTGACTCGGCAGTAAAGAATCTGCCTGCAATGCAGGAGCTTCAGGAGCTGCAGGCTTGATTCCCAGGTCAGGAAGATCCCCTCGAGGAGGGCATAGCAATCCACTCCATTATTCTTGCCTGGAGAATTACATAGACAGAGGAGCCTGGCGGGCTACGGTCCATAGGGTCGAAAAGAGCAATTTAGCACACAACTGAAGCAGTCTAGCAGGCATACACTCATAATATATTGATTGAACACAGGGAAAGGTCTTTTTCCTCCAGCTCTTCCCAGGTGTACATGCCTGACTTTCCATTACACTGCTGTCAGTCAGAGGGGCTTTCATTCTCCCTTCTGTGTTTTCCTACTGGTATCCTTCATGTGAACATGGCAACCTCTGCTATCCAGTTATTGCCCCATTTATAACTGGACATATCTTACTTTCCTATCTTAACATAGTGAGTATTCAATAATAATGGACAGATAGATGAATATAGGGATTGATGGATGGATAAGCACATGGATGGATGGCCTTGCTAGTAAGGCTATTAGCTTTAGCAAAATATTCCTTTAAGAATGATCCCCAAAAGCAGCCCTCCCAGCTAGATGAATGTAATCTCTGAACTCGCCCTTTGCTGTATAATCTCAGAACCACAGAATATGGTTGGTTCTGGCCACCCAGAGAAGCAGACTAGTTTAGAAAGGAAAGCGGAGTCTGCTCCAGGGGAGACTGCTTGCGGAGGGTGTGGGCCAGAGGCCAGCACTCACTGGGGGTGGATCTTGTAGAGTGTGCCGTCCATGCCCACCGTGGTCCGGAGCCGCGCCAGCTTCTTGTTCTCCCGGAGGCGCGTCAGGATGGCTGCCAGGGCGGCTGCACAGAGATTGGCTGAGCGGAAGGAGACGATGGTGCAGACGTGCTGGACCGCAATGCAATCTGCATCCGAAGGCTCCAGGCCCAGATCTGTCAGGATCTCTCTCGTATTGGCTAGGCCTTCTTTGTACCTGGCCAGGGGACAGGAATGAGAGGACCACACTGCCCCTATCCCATGGGAATCCCCCTCAGATAGAGTGTTCCCACCTCTCGGAACTGTGAACAGAAACAGACTGGCACATCGTCATATAATAATAATGATGATGATTTCAACAATGATCATGGCGGCCACCACTTATTGCTCACTCACTATGTGCCGGGTGCTAGTCTAAGGACTTGACATGTGTGTTAACTTAGTCCTCACAACAAACCTAGGGGGAGGACCGTCATTATCCTACTGTGCCGAAGAGGGATCTGAGGCACAGACAGGGTAGGCAAACTGTCCATAGGCACACAGCTGGTGAGTGCAAGGGTCAAGGTTTGAACGCAGGCAGTTAGACTAAGGAGCCCACCCTTGTAAACACCCCGCACTGCACTGCCTTTCATAGAAACTCAGTCCCTGCCAAGCTCTGCATAAACACAGACTGCAAGTCAGATGTCACCCTGCTGAGCTCAGAATCTAAGCTGATTGCAAAGCTTAGGGCAGTGCCAGGGTTTCTAACGGGATCTCGAGTCAACTGGGGCCAGTCACCTTCAGCAGTCAGCTCCCTACTGCAGACCTTTGTGTGAGCTCTTCCCTCTAATCACCAAAGCCAAAGCTCCCTGACAGCAGCAGATAGAGAAGATTATTGCTATAGTGGGAATTCTTAACTTGGATACCATGCTAGGGCCTTAATGGTTCCAAGGATACCCTGATATTATGAGCAAAATTATGTGCAAGTGTCCATTTGGGGGGTAAAGGGTCCAGAACTTAGACTCTCAAAGGGGTCTACAACCCTAAAAAGGTTATGTCACCAGTTTAGGGAGGAAAAAGGCAACAAAACATAAGAAGGGGGTAGATCTCCAGCAGCAGAATCCCTGGCTACTGAAACCAACCGGAAGCCACATGTGAGGCTCAACAGGCACTGCTAATCCACCTGAAGCTGTGCACAAGTCTGAAATCGTCCCGGTGAAGAAGGAAGATCTGGTTCCTCCTATGCACCACTCCCATGAGCACACCATGCCTTGGCTGCCCACCCTACCCTCTGCAGAGTCAAGGTGGGAGGAACCCTGCCAGTAGCTCACCTCTCCATGGCAGCCACATGCCGTGTTTCAATCTTGCCCTTAATGTGAAGAGCAGAGGATTTCTCACCGCCAAACAGGAGGCCTGCCTTGGCCATCTTCAGCAAGATAAGCCTGACGAGTTCACCCAAGTATAGGCCGCTGATCATCTTTTCAAACCTACAATTTGGTGAACAGATAAGTAGCAGCAATGCCTTTGATTACGCAGCATTCCTTTCCCAAGCCCATGAGCCATGGCCCATGGTCAGGAACACAAGTAGTGGAAAGGCCTCTTTCCGGATCAGGAGGCCTCAGTCCTTGCCCCACCTTGAGGTGCCCTTCAGAGCCCACTGCAGCTCTCTGAGCGGCATTATCCCCACTTATAAAAGGGGAACACTGAACTAGAGAAAACCTATGATTCTTTTCTGATCACAAAGTGCTTGAGTCCAAGAATCTTTATCTCAAATCACACTTGACCGTGGGGGTGCCAGTCTCAGATATAAGGAATCTCAACTTCAGAGAATTTAGGTACTTTCCCAAGATCACTAACCACAGCATGACAAATCCAAATGTGAAATTTTTTCCAACTCCTACACATTTCTGCCCAAAAGAAAAAGATGTTGTGTCTGTTAGTTGGGCTTAGATAGCCTCAGAGAGGTTCTACAATAATATGAGTAAAATAGATAACCAACAAGGACCTACTGTACAGAACAGGGAACTCTATCAACAGTCTGTAATAATCTATATGGGAAAAATATAGAAAATAATGAATATATGTATATGTATAACTGAATCACTTTGCTGTACACCTGAAACACTATAAATCAACCATACTCCAATAAAATGTTTAAACATAATAATAAAATAAAATCTATAGACACACACACACAGTAATATGGGTGAAATGTCCCACCAGGTTACCCACATGTGGACTTTCAGTCTGCATACAACAAGCAATTACTAACTGTTTCCCAAGTAAACTATTCAATATAATTTTTATTCTGCAAACATAATAAAATACAAAATCAAGGACAACCAGTTTCCTAATCAACTTTATCTATTTCACTATAAAAAAAGTCTTAAAACATTGCAAAAATAGAAGACAATAGAAAGAAATCCCAGCTGAGCTTGGGATAGTGGAATTATGTTAAGTGAAATGAATAGTGTGAGGATGCTAAAGTCCTCACAATGGACCCAGTTCCTTAGGCTGTGACTGTTCTGTGTCACCAGCAGAATGGGTGTGTGCTGGGAACAGGTACATCAAAAGCAGAAATTTGTTCCTCAGATATTCACTTCTAGTGTTGAGTGGTTTCCAGGAGGTACTTAAAATGTTCGTTCACCAAGGCTTCTTGGGAAAATGATTGATTCCATTGCTGGGACTGGGAAAGTACATGGTGAGCCTGGAGCATCTTAATGTGCAAGAAAATAAGCAAGTACTTAAAGAGGGATGGGAACATGTCAAAAGCACTTAGGGACTAGCTTGAGCTTCCACTGGCTAAATCTGAAAAAAAAATTTGATAGGAAGGAATGATAAGATAATGATAGGAAAAAATTATAACTCATTAAATTATAAAAGAATCCCTATTAGTTTAAGGAAGGAAGTGGAGGAGATAGCTCTTCTTTACAGTATTCCTTACAGTAGAGTAGCTACTAATAACTGTAGTGGGAATGATGGATCTGGAAGTTCATCAGTGGACGCTAAAACTAGAGAGTAAACGTTTAATGAAACACAGGATAACTGCATAGTCTCAAAGCATCTCTTCACCGGATACTTATTCATTACAGAGGGAATAACCTTGCGGTGGAAAAACCTCTCAAATATTCCCTTAACCAAGTGATTTGAATTTGTGTCACCAGTAACTGAATAAATATTATATACTTCCAGATCTGATGCCCTGGGAAGGACACACACCACTTGTGTGATAGTCCTGCTGAAAATGCATCACCAGAATCTAATCATGAGAAACGTCAGACAAATACAAGTTGAGAGACATGTTGTGAAATACATGGTCTGCATTCTTGAAGTCCATGAAAAGCAAAAATATATTACAGAAGATTGAAAGAGGCTAAAGAGATACAGCAGCAACATGTAATGTGTGATCCTGGACCTGGACAATTTTCCTTTTTAAATAAAGGACATTAGTGGGGTAGCTGGTGAGTTTTGAGTAAGTTCTATAAATTAGATATTAGAACTGATTAAATGCTAATGTTCTAATTTTGATAATTAGACTTTGGTTATATAAGAGAATGCACTTGTTCTCAGGTAATACTCTGAAGTATTTAGGGGTGAAGGGATACTACATTTGCAATTGTAGTCTCAGATGGTTTAGAAAAATAATTTTATTCAGACGTGTTTACACAGGTGTATATTTTATGTGCCTGTGTATAGATATATACACATGGATAGAATGTTACTATTTGGGAATTTGACTGAAAGTTGTACTGTTCTCATTGCGGCTGCTGCTGCTAAGTCACTGCAGTTGTGTCCGACTCTGTGCGACCCCATAGACGGCAGCCCACCAGGCTCCGCCGTCCCTGGGATTCTCCAAGCAAGAACACTGGAATGGGTTGCCATTTCCTTCTCCAATGCATGAAAGTAAAATGTGAAAGTGAAGTCGCTCAGTCACGTCTGACTTCACAACCCCATGGACTGCAGCCCACCAGGCTCCTTTGCTCATGGGATTTTCCAGGCAGGAGTACTGGAGTGGGGTGCCATTGCCTTCTCCACTACTTTTCTATAACTCTGAAATTATTTTTTAAAATTGTAAACATTTTTTCATTCAACAGATACTTTTTGTTTGTTTTTTTAACAAACACTTAAAGCTGCAACAACGTGTAAAGACACTATGTGTAGAAAGGAAAGGAGTTCCCAAGTGTAGCTGCCTTCAGGGAGCTCAGCATACAGTTAGAGCTCAGGCAGACGCTGAAGGCTTATACTACATGTGAGCGTGGGATGAGCGTGCAGGAAGTCTCCATGAGCCCTGAGGCTGGGAGGGACTCACACCAGGTGCTTCGTGATGAGGCATAGGAGAAAGTGAGGTGCAGGGGAGCCCTCAAACACAAATGAGGAATGCGTGCTTCCTCGGGCTGCACTGATTTGTTCTGTGACCATTCATTCCAATGGGCCCAAAAGGCAGGACTTGAGTCACCAGGTTCACAGCTGTATCTCCCCTGCCTCTGGATTGAATTTGATCAGGGATATGACCTGGGAGAAATCGCTCAATTTCTTTTGGCTTCCCTTTCTCATCTATCTGGTGAAACTGAAATATCAATACAAGCCTCGCCTCTTAAACGCCCTGTGATGGAGAACAAGCGACAGCTAAGAAGTCTCCCAGGTATAAAGCGTACCTGCGTGAGTGGACAGTCACTGGTGCCGATGCCCAGATTACAGCACAGGGTACTCACAGCTGCTTCCCGGGGTTAAGAGAGCCGAGGTCCAGCTCCCGGTCGAACTCAGTGCGGATGTCCTCCAGGGCCCCGTCGTCCCCGAAGGCCCCCCACTCGGTGTTGACGCACATCCTCCCCTCGTCGCCCTCCACCAGGTCGATGTTGCTCATGTCCTCCATGTAGCAGGCATTGGTGCCGGTACCTGGAGCAGAGAGAAAGGGAACAGACGCGAGGGCTCCCAGCTGGGCGAAGACAGAGGAAACCCTCAACCGCCAGAGAGTCCTCTGAATGCACCACAAAGTGCTTTTGATCCACTCCCGGGGCTGGTTCTTGCTGAGGGAAGCAGCTTTGGCAAGCCCGGGAGTTCATGAGGAATAAAGCTGACATGTCAAGTCCACACTTGTCAGGGTGTTAATGGTTTGCTGTTATGAATGGAGTCGATTGTGAAGAAGTCCCTGGTGAATATGCATGAAAGCTGACAGAGCTCATTTACGGAGAGGAGGATGAGTAAACTGAATCTTATGTTTCTAAAAAATCCACCGAGTCACTAATATTTTTAATCCTTTCCCTGTGCTACTCAGCCTCTTCTCTATTTGGTACTAAAAATATTCCTTACTCAGAGCCTGCCACAAATTGTTCCTAGCATAAGCTACATCCTTATCTTTGACAGTGATGAGCTATCGCAGAAGAGAGCAGCATGCCATTATTCAAACATAAATTCACTGCAAGGAAATGCCTCAAACACTTGAGTAGTGAGGAGTGGCTGCAGATAGGCACTACCTGTTTGAGACATATTGGGATGATGGAAACGTTCCAGCTGGACAGTGGTGATGATTACAAAACTCTATAAATTCACTAAAATCACTAATTATTACCTAAATGAGAGGGGTTTTATGCTTCAAAGCCGATGCTTCAAAGATACTCTTTGTTTTGCCTTGACACATGGCATGTGGGACCTTAGTTGGCCAACCAGGGGCCAAACTTGTGCCCCCTGCAGTGGAAATGTGGGGTCTTAACCACAGGATTACCAGGGAAGTCCCAATAAAGCTATTTTGTTGTCGTTGTTACTGTTGTTTTATAAGTATCTTTCCCTGGCTGATATTTAGATCTCAGGTTTTTAAAGCCAACATGAGAAATAAGACATTTAGGGAATCAGATTGTAATACAATATTTGGAAAAGGCTTAAAGTACAGACACTGGCACCCAATTAGCAGGTTATCAGACAGAGTCAGTAAGACAGGCACAGCTGACTGTAGCAGGTGCCATGCCAGCCAAGTGCCAGGCCCATTTTGAGATACAGGGTTCCAGAAACTGGAAGGCAAATCAAGACCCCCAGATGTAAAGATCCTGCTCTTTGGGAAAGTCAGACTGAGGAGATTGAGATGCAGATTAGGAAAAAACAATTCAGAAAAGTTTCCCCAATAGTAAGGGAATAGGAGGGTTGAAGGGACATTTGAGAATAGCCTGTAAATCCGGTCCATTTGGCCTTACTGGCCCCGCACAGCCCTTTTCGTGGACTGCTCTGGGAGGGCCCTCTTCCAGCTCAGGTGTTGAGACCACCCACAGACACTCCCACTTTGCTGTAGCCTCCCTGGTCCTGTACCACAGAGCGCAATGGCCTCTTGGCTGGCCTTACCCTCAGTAGTTGATTCTCTGCACAGCAGCCAAATGAGCTTTTGCAAAATGCACACCCCACCTATCCATCCATCACCCAAAGTCCTCTAGTGCCTTGTCTCCCATGGGTTTAAAGTCAAAGACCTTCCAGGGACTGTGTCCCACGTCCTCGGTGATCTGCCCGGTCCCAGCCACTCTTTCTCACCCGAATGGCCTTCCACTCTCAGCCTCACTCGCTTTGATTCACAGCCATTCAGCCTTTTAGGGCTCCTCGAGCAGCCCAGACTCATTTCCCTCTCACAGGCCACAGGATTCGCTTCCTCTCCGTCTCTGCTTTGCTCCTTCCTCTTCATCACTGAGGTCCCTGCTCAAATGTCACCCCTCAATGAGGTCTCACCNCCCCCCACACACACTGGGAGCAGAGAGAATAAACCACTGGATCACCAGGGAGTCCCCTGCTGGCATTTTAAACAACTTTCTAAAACTGTGTCTTTTTGGGAAATCAGTGTGGTCAGAGGGTTTGTGAGCTTGGGCTGAGCAATTCTTGGCTGTGTGGCCTTGGATAAGTCTCTTAACCTCTCTGAACTGCAGTTTCTTCAAATATAAAATAGAAATAATTTTATCTGCCTCATATGATTGCTTTGGGATTTTAATGAGGTTATACACACGGAGAGTTCACCATAGTACAACTGTAAAAATATGAGGTATAGTCTATCATCATTATCTTAATCTTCCTTCTTCTTAGGGTCTCTGTTCCTAAAGCTCAAATAAGAGGTGTTTAACTATCTGGAGAATTGAGGCCTGATTTCCTGACTCCCCCCACTTCCCCTACTGACTTGGGGGAACTCTATCCTTTCAACGTGCAAAGACAAGCAAAGCTCCACCTGGCCTCTTCTAACTTCCCTGAAACCTTTACACTATTTCCCCCCTAATTCTTTCTTTAGAAAATAACTAATCAGTAAACCTCAGCCCATATCCTGTATAGATAGATGATAGTAAATTCCCATTCAATGGAGTCCAGTAAATGATTGGTTGCACCTTTCAACTGTCAGATAGTTATCAAGCAGCTATTAAATATAAGACACTATGCTTGAGACCCTAGAAATGGCCAGGAAGAACAATATAAAATAGTGCCTGCCCTCCAGAAATATCTGTTCAGTTGAGGGACAAGGTACAAAAGCATGAAGAGGCAAGTTGCATAGGGACATTCATTAAAACTTTGAAGCTACCATCGATGTACCAGGCACAGTGCTCAGCACATTACAGAGGCTTTGTCTAAGCTTCACCTCAGCCCAGCGAGTAGACAGTATCCCTGTTTTACAGATAAGAAAATAAGGGACCCAAGAAGTTAAGTAACTTCCCCAGGGCTCACAGCATGTCCTGAGCCATGATTCAAAGCCAAGTCTATTAAATGTGAAAACCCACTCCCTTTCCACTATCCCATAATCAGTAAACATCTCAAGCCAACAACATCAAACACACCCCAAGTCAAGGTGGGTCCATGAATTGCCTGTGAACTGGGTGCCATGACCGGTCTGGGCAGCAAGAGTTCAGAGACCATCACCCCAGGCAGGAGACCTGATTCAAGACAATAGCCTCCTGGCCCCAGAAAGCTCACTGTCCTTGTATATGGCCCTTTATTTATTTTCACAGATTCACGTAAGATCAGGTTTACCTTCTCCCCATTTACAAACGGATAATCTGAGGCACAGAGATGTGGATTACCCGAGTGCCCAGCTGGCTAGTTGCACAGCTAAGAGTACATTTCAGGCACCAGGTCTGCTCAGTAACAGTCACTCCAGTGACCCCACCTGAGCCCTCCTCCTAAGGGCTCACTGTAGAGGGAGACGCCCCCAGCCTTCTCCGTCTTATTCTAGTTAACTGTGCCAGTGTTCCAAGTGTGGTCGCCAGACCAGCAACATCCATACCACCCAGTAACTATTAAAAATACACATCTAAGGCTCCATTGGTTAAGAAACTCCTGCATGGGGCCCAGCAATCTGTGTTTAACAAGCCCTCCAGGGGTTCTGACTAATCCGAGGTCTGAGAATCACTGAGCTTGGTGGTGAAAACATTTCATTCCTTGTGCTGTGCCCAGGGTAAATGTAAACTCAAGGCAGCTGTGTTACCATATTCTCTGCCTCACGTGTCCACCTCACTGTTTAAAAACAAAGAAAAACCATATAGAACGGACTTTTGGACTTTGAGGGAGAGGGTGGGAAGATTTGGGAGAATGGCACTGAAACATGTATACTACCATGTAAGAAACGAATTGTCAGTCTATGTTCAATACAGGATACAGGATGCTTGGGACTGGTGCACGGGGATGATCCAGAGAGTTGATATGGGGTGGAAGGTGGCGGG
>SJYA01003205.1:1491208-1505249 GCA_006410615.1 Neotragus moschatus
GGGGGGGGGTGGGGGGAGAAGGACTTTCTCAAGGTTTAAGGTCCAAGAGAGAAAAAGAGCAGTTGAGATTGACAGTAAATGAAACCCATGCTCCTGTTCCATGGGTGAAGGCCTCTGAGCAATGAAAACATAAGGACAGATCTCCAGGACTCCAGCCAGTGCTTGAAGAACGCTGAGGAATGATGTTTATCCTAGGAGGAATGGTGCCTCCAGGAGAAAACACCAAAGTCCTCGCCCACAGGGACATTTTAACCAGCCGCAGCCAAGTCCTCTCCGTGAGCAGCACCAGGGGTTTCCTGTTCTATCAAGTCAACTAGAGTTATTGCATCAGGGTTCCACAAGGTTTGGGAGAGCGTTTTAAAGCAAAATGAAAACAATAAGAGAAAATGTATACAAAAGACTAGGATAGCAACTTTAAAGAGAAAAAAGACTGGAAGGGTTTACTTCAAGGTAATTCTCACACTGTCAGGGTAACAAGTCAATTGGGTTAATTTGTGTACTCAGCTCAGCCAGGAGCAGTGGCTTGCTTTAATTCTTTAAATTATTGTAAAATGTATCCAACAAATAGAGATATTCAATGAGGAGGGTGTGGAAAATGGGAGAGAGAACCAGACAGGAAAGAAAGTGACCTTTCCTGCCTCAGAGAGGAAAGCTGAGGCCTGGAGCCTCACATAGCATCAAGTCTAGCCAAGACCCCTGATGAGGCTGTGGCAGCTGAGGCCCCAGGGAAGTATGGGTCACCCTTCAGCAGTAATTAGAACACTTGCCACATACCAGGCCCATAGGAGAGTTTATCCAAATTGGCCACATCTGTGCTACAGTGAGAACTTTTCTTAAGATCAAGTCCTTCTCCGATTCTCCTTCAAGGGCAGGCACAGTAGAAGACAACCCTTCCCCACCCCCACCAGAGATAAGGGCCGGAACTAGGGGAGCTCCCCACACCAGGATGGGTTCCTTACCTGGTGTCTTTTAATAGCATTGGTCAGAGAGCTCACTATGTCTGTGCCCTGAACTCCCCTCGCCTTAAACTTCTTCGTCCATGAAAGCAGGATACCCTGGGGGAAGATATTAGATCCAGACAAAATAAAGAAGGCACTCAGTTCTGAAAGTGAGCTCCAGGAATTTCATGCTTACTACAGTGGGTCCCCTGTAGCCTTCTCTTTAAGTTGAGTCACACCAATTTCTTTCATTTCCTTAGAGGCCTTTTCTAATAATTTCCACATGCTTATTACTCTCATCTGTGCAGTTTAAAATATTATACACAGAGGCAGAAAGAACAATGGCTGCAGAGTCAGAATGGTTGTGTTCACAATACATTGTCCAAGTCACTTAACCTCCCTGAGCCTCAGTTTACTCATCTGGAAATGGAAACATCACCTCCCTGTCTCTGTCTCAGGAGTGTTCTGATGGAATGTCTAGTTTGCCAGGTCCACAAAGCAGAACCAACATGTTACCCTGTAAGACTCTTTTGGGGACTTAATTTCAACTTGGAAAAATGGATCTCAATATGCATTATCAATTATCTGCTTACAAGTGGTATTTCTCAAAGAATTTCATGTCTAACATAGCAAATAATCACAGGATTTTTCAGACTGAAGGAGAACTTGGAGATTAAAAGATGCCTAGTGGAGAGGAGTTACCTAGTGGAGAGGAGTTGAGCCCAAACTTACAAACTCCCTGACTAGCCGCACCCCCTCAGCTTGTGAATAAAGCAGACAAGCTTCAGAAAAGAAGGAAGTTGCTCCAAGTCTCATAGTCAGTGAAGGAGAGAGCCCAGTTGGAATGCAGGTCTCTGACACTAACCCCCTCCCCTACACCCCTCTAACCCTCTACCCCCACCCACTTCAGAGATCAGGTGTTGTTTTTTTTTTTTTTCCTCTGCACCACAGCGCTACCTAGTGGTAGTTCCCCCTAACTTCTGCCCTCTTGGGCTATGGTAACTCCTGCCTCGCTGGACAGAAGAGTGAGAGATAGATAGGTGGTATCCCCTCAAAAGGGTGCCAGGGACAATGTGGGACCTGTGAAGGGGAAATATACGGGGGAGTGGGGAATACATGCATGTGACATATTGTTAGGTGGGAAAAAAAGCTGTACATACAGCATAGCACCAGTGTTCAATATAGATACAATTGCAAGGGGCTCAGACAGTAAAGAATCCGTCTGCAATTCAGGAAACCCAGGCTCAGTCTCTGGTTGAGAAAGATTCCCTGGAGAAGGGAATGGCTACCCACTCCAGTGTTCTTGCCTGGATATTTCCATGGACAGAGGAGGCTAACAGGCTATAGTCCACAGGATCCCAAAGAGCTTGACACGACTGAGTGACTAACTTTCATGACTGCAAGGAAAACCCAATAATTCTAGTACTGGGTATCTCTGAAGATTGGGATTAGAGGAGATTTCTATTTTCTTCTTTAAAATTTTCAATTCCAACCCTCTTTTCTCTCTCTTTTTTCCCCTACCTTTAAGAAATATTGCCATTTTATCATCAGAAACACACATACACACACAGAAACTTTTCTTTGATTAAGACTTTTCTGTTTCCTCATTTAAATAAGCAAAACAACAACAAAATGACCTTCTCCTTTAAGTCCAATGCCCTGATCTTCTTTAATCATTTTTTAGTGTCACAAAGAATCCTCCTCAGTCACACCCCTTCATGAAGTCTTTCCCACCTCCTTCTGTACCCACACAGCCAATCAGACTCCACCTTCTCCAAAGCCCTTATTTTCATGTCACAGATTTACATGCAACACGATCGTGGTTAAACAGCTATGCCCACTCTTGGTTGTTATTACTAACTCATTTCCTTGTGACTGAAACTTTTCTACTTTAGACTTCTCTGAAAGGCAGCCTGGGAGGAAATTTTATAAAATGCAAGTAATTCAACTAGAGTTTGAAGAGAAATATTTTCACCTTTACTTGATATAATCAAGCCACCCTTGCCTAGTTTAAATGTCATCTGAAACCTCTCCTTGGGACACAACACAAAGTGGGTCAAATGCTTTAAGACACCTGTTGGTATTTAAAAAAAAATTTTTTTATTTACTTACTTTTGGGTGGGGTGTGTGTGGCATGCTGCACAGCATGTAAAAATCTTAGTTCTCTGACCACTGATCAAGCCCGCACCCCCCCACACACACTGGGAGCAGAGAGAATAAACCACTGGATCACCAGGGAGTCCCCTGCTGGCATTTTAAACAACTTTCTAAAACTGTGTCTTTTTGGGAAATCAGTGTGGTCAGAGAGTTTGTGAGCTTGGGCTGAGCAATTCTTGGCTGTGTGGCCTTGGATAAGTCTCTTAACCTCTCTGAACTGCAGTTTCTTCAAATATAAAATAGAAATAATTTTATCTGCCTCATATGATTGCTTTGGGATTTTAATGAGGTTATACACACGGAGAGTTCACCATAGTACAACTGTAAAAATATGAGGTATAGTCTATCATCATTATCTTAATCTTCCTTCTTCTTAGGGTCTCTGTTCCTAAAGCTCAAATAAGAGGTGTTTAACTATCTGGAGAATTGAGGCCTGATTTCCTGACTCCCTCCACTTCCCCTACTGACTTGGGGGAACTCTATCCTTTCAACGTGCAAAGACAAGCAAAGCTCCACCTGGCCTCTTCTAACTTCCCTGAAACCTTTACACTATTTCCCCCCTAATTCTTTCTTTAGAAAATAACTAATCAGTAAACCTCAGCCCATATCCTGTATAGATAGATGATAGTAAATTCCCATTCAATGGAGTCCAGTAAATGATTGGTTGCACCTTTCAACTGTCAGATAGTTATCAAGCAGCTATTAAATATAAGACACTGTGCTTGAGACCCTAGAAATGGCCAGGAAGAACAATATAAAATAGTGCCTGCCCTCCAGAAATATCTGTTCAGTTGAGGGACAAGGTACAAAAGCATGAAGAGGCAAGTTGCATAGGGACATTCATTAAAACTTTGAAGCTACCATCGATGTACCAGGCACAGTGCTCAGCACATTACAGAGGCTTTGTCTAAGCTTCACCTCAGCCCAGCGAGTAGACAGTATCCCTGTTTTACAGATAAGAAAATAAGGGACCCAAGAAGTTAAGTAACTTCCCCAGGGCTCACAGCATGTCCTGAGCCATGATTCAAAGCCAAGTCTATTAAATGTGAAAACCCACTCCCTTTCCACTATCCCATAATCAGTAAACATCTCAAGCCAACAACATCAAACACACCCCAAGTCAAGGTGGGTCCATGAATTGCCTGTGAACTGGGTGCCATGACCGGTCTGGGCAGCAAGAGTTCAGAGACCATCACCCCAGGCAGGAGACCTGATTCAAGACAATAGCCTCCTGGCCCTAGAAAGCTCACTGTCCTTGTATATGGCCCTTTATTTATTTTCACAGATTCACGTAAGATCAGGTTTACCTTCTCCCCATTTACAAACGGATAATCTGAGGCACAGAGATGTGGATTACCCGAGTGCCCAGCTGGCTAGTTGCACAGCTAAGAGTACATTTCAGGCACCAGGTCTGCTCAGTAACAGTCACTCCAGTGACCCCACCTGAGCCCTCCTCCTAAGGGCTCACTGTAGAGGGAGACGCCCCCAGCCTTCTCCGTCTTATTCTAGTTAACTGTGCCAGTGTTCCAAGTGTGGTCGCCAGACCAGCAACATCCATACCACCCAGTAACTATTAAAAATACACATCTAAGGCTCCATTGGTTAAGAAACTCCTGCATGGGGCCCAGCAATCTGTGTTTAACAAGCCCTCCAGGGGTTCTGACTAATCCGAGGTCTGAGAATCACTGAGCTTGGTGGTGAAAACATTTCATTCCTTGTGCTGTGCCCAGGGTAAATGTAAACTCAAGGCAGCTGTGTTACCATATTCTCTGCCTCACGTGTCCACCTCACTGTTTAAAAACAAAGAAAAACCATATAGAACGGACTTTTGGACTTTGAGGGAGAGGGTGGGAAGATTTGGGAGAATGGCACTGAAACATGTATACTACCATGTAAGAAACGAATTGTCAGTCTATGTTCAATACAGGATACAGGATGCTTGGGACTGGTGCACGGGGATGATCCAGAGAGTTGATATGGGGTGGAAGGTGGCGGGGGGGGGGGATTCAAGATTGGGAACTCATGCACACCTGAGATGGAAATAAATAAATAAATAAATAAACATTTAAAAAAAAAAAACAAGAAAACTCCTGCTGATCTTTCCTGTTCCCAGCCTGACCCCCTCATATGCCACATTCTCCAGCCCCAAACCCAAATCCTACAATCCTACACAGCTTATTCCCTCCCTTGCACCAGTCTTACCTCTTCTAATTTAGTCTGTTTGCAGGGAAAGGAAAAGGTTAGGCCAAGAGGTAATTTCTTCTGCATCAATTCTTTGGTCTTCATGAAATCTGCCAGACAGTCAGCTACGTATTCAAACAGCTACAGGGAAGAGAAAGCATAGGACACAGGGCTAAGGTCATCCAGGAACCTGGTACCAAGGACCACCTTCACAGAGCCCCCGATCTTGGTACCTCTGTGCCATTCCCTCGGATGATTTCATTGGGTGTTGGGTAAAACTGACTCTCCATCTGGACATTTCGTTTCCCCTCTTCAGAGACTTGCACCTTCAAGACTCGAAACTTGGATCCTCCAAGATCCAGGGAGAGAAATTCCCCATTTTCTATGAAAAATATAAACCCCCAAAGTTATCATTTACTGAGAGTCTGCTATACACAAGCTCTGCATTAGAAGTTGGACTGTGATAAACATGAAATCTCACACCCTCACAAGCCAGGTATGCCCGTGTGCCAAGACTCTAGAAGTGTGACTGTTGATTTGCACCCTCCCAGTGAAGGGCAAAGTTGGGGTGTGGCCCAAGTCTGCCTGCCTCTGCCACCTCAGCCCTGCCCACTGGGCCATCCTGTGGGGAATAAATGTGTTCATCGGGAGAGGGGAAACGTGAATGCACTTTAGGCAGGTGGTAATAGAAATGTGCCTTGAGAGACTTCTTTGGTGGTACAGTGGATAAGAATCCACCTGCTGATGCAAGGGGCATGGGTTCAATCCCTGGTGTGGGAAGATTCCGCATGCTGCAGAGCAACCAAGACCATGCACCACAACTACTGAGCCCGCGCACACACTGTAACTATCGAAGCCCATGCACATAGAGCCTGTGCTCCACAGCAAGGGGAAATGCTGCAATGAGAAGCCTGCACACCGTAACTAGGGAAAGCCTGCGGGCAGCAGAAAGATCCAGCACAACCAACAATTTTAAAAAAAGAAAGAAAGAAACGAGCCTTGAGGATGGAGCTTATTCTAGCACACCACAACCAGGAAGGGAGAGTTGATACTTCACAAAATGCAAATAAGGCAGAAAAGACAGGAGGATTTCAGGGAAGAGAATCCAGCTTCATACAAGCCTCAGTCTCATGGACAGAGAGAAAATACTCTAGGAGGGAAGGAAGACAAACACCTAATCCCAGCCCTTAAGGAGACAAGGATGCTTCATATTTTGGGCCAGAGTCATTCCAAAAGGAGAAAATGTAATAAGACCTAGCCCAGTATAAGACAGATGCTATTAATGAGAAGGTAGAAACGACACATGTGTTGGCGTGAGGTGGCCCACGCTGATGACGTCAACTCAGTCATCAGCATCCAGCCAGCCAGAATTCCTGCCTAGGACCCTGCCAGTGTCTTTAGCATCAGCCACAGATATGGGATGGGAGCTCACGTGTGCAGACCCTTGAACCAACAAGTCTTCGTACAAAATTAACTGTGATGGAAAATTGGCTGCATGTACCAGGCATACTTCGTGGCGTATACCCAAGGCATGTATAAATGAAACTCCATGCACACCAATCTGGTCACCCAAATGGCCTTTTTTTGGTACCACGTGACCCTAGACATAGCTGCCCGAATCTAAGGGACCAGCTGGCCATTAGGATTCATTCCTTGTAAAATGTGAAATAAAACACAGAGGGAAAATGCTAGTAGGTGGTAAAAACAGAAACGGAAGCGTCCTGCATACCAGAGGTCAGCTGGTAGCCAAGGTGGCCACCTGGTAGGCTGAAACCACAGACATTGGGCTTTCCCACCCTGGCTTGTGCCGTGTCTGGCTTGTGCCCCTGTTCCTTCTCCACACTCCAGCGCAGCATCTCTCAAAGGGGCACAGGGACTGAATGGGTAGATTTCTGGAGATTCACGATCTCCAAGGGGAGAAGCCTGGGAAACTGTATGTTTAGGAATTACCCCATTGAAGTGAAAGTGAAGTCACTCAGTCGTGTCTGACTCTTTGCGACCCCATGGACTGTAGCCTACCAGGCTCCTCCATCCATGGGATTTTCCAGGCAAGAGTATAGGAGGGGGCTACCATTTCCTTCTCCAGGGGATCTTCCCAACCCAGGGATTGAACCCAGGTCTCCCTCATTGTAGGCAGACACTTTACCATCTGAACCACCAGGGAAGTCCCCCAGGAGTTACCCCAGGTGAGTCTTATGCTTAGGCAAGTGTGGAACCTTTGCCCCAGTACAGATGTCTGGGGCCCTCAGCTGATAACACAGAGGCTGCTGGTCTCACCCACAAGGCTCAGCCTCCAGGCAGCCTAGGAGGCTGCCTGGAGGCAGAGGTCAAGAAGAGCAGCCTAAAGAATCACTGACACATTAAAATCACAAGATGAGCACTTCGTGTCCCCCTTCCCTTGTGACTGGTGGAGGAGAAGGCACAAATGACAACCATGCTTTTACGGCTCTTCTAAGAACAGTCAAGCGCAGCTCCCTGACTGACAGTTGGGAGGTAACTAAGGCTCTATCAGGTTACCCGCCTCAGGCAGGTTCAGATGAAGCAGGGTAACCTAGAGAATGGGCCAACGCAGATGGATTTTTTCTGGAAACTGCACACGTTTCAGAAATGGGGGCCCCAAGATATTAGGAAATAATCCTAAAATCAGACCAGGAGCTCACAGGAGCTCCATAGCACTTGGGACATTTTGGAGAGTTTCAAGCATTCCTTGTACATGACCTCATCTGATGCTACCAAACCTACAAGTTGGTGGACAAACTGGCCACATCTTTTTTACTAATGAGAACAGGGGTACAGTGGTTCTGGGACTTGACAAAGGCATATGGCTCCACAAGGACTCTGGGCCCAGGGGCCTCACTGCTGCAGAATCCCTGGTGAGACCAACTGTGTAGTGAGAGGCTCTGAGGAGACCATGAAGATAGGAGGTGGCGTCTCCTGGCCTGATGAGGAGGTAATTTCTAAAACTTGGTCAGTTTCACTTCCAAACCTTCCTGAAGCAGCCAGCAGCCTCCAGACCACCGAAGGCCACTTTCTCTTGCTTCTGGGGACACACCTCTACAAAAAGAGCCAGAGCACTGGAAGCCAGGAGGACTCTGAGCTGGTGCTCCCCAACACACACCCCTCAGGACTCAGGTGCTTCTCTGAATGGCCCCAGAGAGGACCCATCAAGGACCACAGTCTTCTCAGCATTCTCAAAGAGCAGTGTCAGAACTCAGCAGAGATTTCAAAGCAGGACTGTCTCTCTTCAGGGCCTGTGTTTCTCCACATGGTACAGAGCCCATGCCGCACAACTCCCACCAGCAAGGGAATGGATCTTTCCCATCACAGTTCCCAGGAGCCTCTCAAACGGCAGAGTCAAGCAACTTTGGCCTAGGTGTTCTCCCAGAGGGGCCCAGAGCCCTGCTAATCCAATCAAAGATCCCTGAGAGCTCCCTAAACTTTAGTCCTTGCTCTCTTGAAAGCCTCAAAGCCCCTGCTAGAGCTTGGTTGGAACAATGGGACTCTGACATTGGGGGGAGCCCCTTGTTCCTCACTACTCTCATCTGACTTGGGGATAAGAGCTCCACCATGGGGTTCTTATGGGGATTGTATGAGACAGCGAGTCCCTAGCACCCCATGACCACTGGAGGTGTGTAGCAGATACCAATTTCTTTCCTTCCTATGGCTTTACCCAGAGGCTGAGAGTAGAGCAGTTTGATGGAAAAATAATAGTTCCCACAAGATGTTTACATCCTGATCATAGATCCTATGAATAGATTAGGTTCTGTGACAAGAAGGAACAAAGGTTGCCGATAGAATCAAAATTGCTCATCAGTTGGCCTAATGTAATCACAGGATTTTAAAGAATGGAAGAGGGAGGCAGAAGGATCAGAGTCAGAGATTTGAAGATGCTACACTGGGGCTTGAAGATGGGAAGGGCATGAGCCAGGGAACATAGGAAAAGCTGGGAAATGCGAGGAAACAGACAGATTCTTCCCTAAAGCCTCACAAGGAACGCAGCTCAGCCACATCTTGATGATGGCCCTTGAGTATAGACCCATCTCAGACTTCTGACCTCTGGGGCTGCAAGAGAATAAATGTTGTTGTTTAGAGCTACTAAGTATGTGCTAACTTATTACAGCACCAAGAAANGCAGCTCAGCCACATCTTGATGATGGCCCTTGAGTATAGACCCATCTCAGACTTCTGACCTCTGGGGCTGCAAGAGAATAAATGTTGTTGTTTAGAGCTACTAAGTATGTGCTAACTTATTACAGCACCAAGAAAGAACACATTTTACAGATAGAAAAAAAATCAAAGCTAAACATTTTGCCAAAGGTCACTGATGAATGACAGACCTGGGCCTAGAACTCAGGTTTTTTCAATTACCATTTAATATTTTTTCCACTATACTATCTTCCACTACTTGCTATCTGTATCCCAGAACCTAGGCACTTAGGAGAGAAATGCCATTTACTATCCATTCTGCAAACATTTCAGGCCTCACATGCATCCAGGACTATGCAGCGCTCAGAGCACTGTGTGAAGATTCAGACTCTGCCCTCAGGGAGCACTGGTCCAGTGGGGAGACTCTCACACACAGCAGGGTGACAAGCACCTAACCCAGCATGGGGATGCTTCCCAGGTGGAGTCAGTGACCTCTACACTAAGGTGAAAAGGCCAGGTTGGTGTTCATAAGGGGAAGTGTGTTGGGATGCTCTAGCAGGAGAGGGAACAGAATGCGTAGGGCCAAGGCAGGCAGGGAGAAAGCAAGANGCAGCTCAGCCACATCTTGATGATGGCCCTTGAGTATAGACCCATCTCAGACTTCTGACCTCTGGGGCTACAAGAGAATAAATGTTGTTGTTTAGAGCTACTAAGTATGTGCTAACTTATTACAGCACCAAGAGAGAACACATTTTACAGATAGAAAAAAAATCAAAGCTAAACATTTTACCAAAGGTCACTGATGAATGACAGACCTGGGCCTAGAACTCAGGTTTCTTCAATTACCATTTAATATTTTTTCCACTATACTATCTTCCACTACTTGCTATCTGTAGCCCAGAACCTAGGCACTTAGGAGAGAAATGCCATTTACTATCCATCCTGCAAACATTTCAGGCCTCGCATGCATCCAGGACTATGCAGCGCTCAGAGCACTGTGTGAAGATGCAGACTCTGCCCTCAGGGAGCACTGGTCCAGTGGGGAGACTCTCACACACAGCAAGGTGACAAGCACCTAACCCAGCATGGGGATGCTTCCCAGGTGGAGTCAGTGACCTCTACACTAAGGTGAAAAAGCCAGGTTGGTGTTCATAAGGGGAAGTGTGTTGGGATGCTCTAGCAGGAGAGGGAACAGAATGCGTAGGGCCAAGGCAGGCAGGGAGAAAGCAAGATGTATTTGAACTTTGGCTCAAAACTTTTGATTTGGAACAGTACTGGAGTCAGGAAGGTGGGAGGAGGAATGTGGAGAGAGGGCTTGGAGAGGTAGGCCAGGAAACAGGAGACAACTTCAGGTACCCATCAGCCAAAAGGGAGCCAGGGGGAGCAGTGTCCCCAGCCGCCCCCAGCCTCACTCACCCGAGCCGTCTGGAATGGCCCTGACAAAGGTAGGCAGCATCTTCACCGAGGCTGTGGGGTTGGTGTCCTTCCCTAGGCCCTTCTGCATTTCCGCCTGGAACCGACCCATGATGTCCAAAAGGGTCTCATCGGAGAGGCGCATGTGGTACAGGAACCTGTCCACCTAGAACAGGGTGCAGAGTGATCAGGGTTGGCTGCTGGGGACACCTGCCCTCCACTCAAGGCTGTTAATTCCCACTCCAGGCAGAAAGCTGAATTCCTGACTCAGGACAGCTTCTTCTTTTTTTTTTCTTTTTAAGATTTATTTATTTATTTTTGGCTCTGCCAGGGCTTCGTTGCTGTGCACGGGCTTTCTCCAGTTGCAGCGAGCAGGGGTCTCTCTCCAGCTGTGGCGTGCAGGCTTTTCACTGTGATGGCTTCTCTTGAGGAGCACAGGCTCTAGGCTGAGTAGCTGTTGCTCATGGGCTCAGCTGCCACACGGCATGTGGGATCCTCCTGAAGCACAAACTGAACCCATGTCCCCCGCATCAGCAGGCAGACTCGCAGCCACTACACCACCAAGGAAGTCCCTGGGACAGCTTCTTGATGTGGGTCCCCAAAGGTCCCTTGCCTGACCCCTCACTGAGCTTAGAAGAACAGAATTGAATGGAAAACTGAGGGACTTCTTCCCCTGAAGGAGAAAACCGGAGGAAAAAATGGTCCCCCCACTTTTCTGATGGGACAATAGAGGGGCAAAAACAAGAAGGACTCAGTTTCTAATTCCCAGTTCAAGTTCCTCACCATTTTCCCATTGCCTCTCCACTGGAAGAGACTAGCTTATAGAGTGAACCTTAAATTCCAAAACAAGAAGCTTTCTTTTATGCAATGATAATAATATCTATTCACATGTCTCCCCTTGTTTATGGGCTGCTAGGAAGCTCAAAGCCAAATTCACTTTCCAAGTACAATCTCTGAAGTCCAGTACTTTAAATTTCCTTTTTAACTGAGGTTGTTCTAACTAAGATGAAGTTTAATTTTTAAGGCCAGCTCAAATTGCTATTGGAAATGAGTGGATGTCACTCACATAATCAGAAAATTGGGACAAAAGACAAATGCCCCAATGGAGGAAAGATATAAAAATTATTATTGCTGTACACAGTCCATTTTAAGGTAGGACGTCACATCTTATTACCTCCTTCCCCATGCTAACACTAGTCACTTGGTGGCGTGGCTTGGACTCCCAGGGCTCGCTGGGACAGTGGGACAGGCGCCCTGTATTGCCACCCTGCTTTATATACTGAACAGCCTCATTATTCATCCAGATCACAAGAAGACTTGATCTGGGGACATTCCTGCAGGAATTGCTTCCCCACACTTTTCCCTAAGGCTAAGAACATTGGTTGCAGTCTAAAAAATGCTTTTGTGTATAATACCTCATCTAATCTCCAAGATATCCATTTGAGTCTTTTATATCGTGGGCAGATTCTTTACCATCTGAGCCACCAGGGAAGCCCCTTGAGGCAGCCAGGTAAGGTCAGAATGATGGCTCCTAATAGAGAGATGGGGACTCCAAGGCTCAGAGCCATTAGGAGAGCTATATGTCAGGGGCAGCACTGGGACTCTAATTCCTCCATGTTCCTCACTCCAATGGCCTGGTTTTGCTTCAAAGCTTTGTGCAGGACCCGCAAGTCCAACAGACAAATTATACCAAAGCCAGGGGTCACATGACCTTTATCATAAGACAGGTACCCAGCCTTCAGCCAAGCCTAGAGGGCAGGCATCTCAGTTCAATCCAGGGCCAGTATGGAGTCCTAAGCCAGTGAAGTGGTCCATGGCTTTGGGGGCCTGGGGGCCAGAAAGAGGTCAGAAGACCATCAGAGAGTCATTAACAAAAGAGCACAATTGGGCTTTCAGCATATTTGAGGAGATAGGATGGAACCAGGTCATGCTTCATTAAGGGCTTTCTGTTCACTCGGAGTCTATTTATGACTAATTGGTTGGCACAGCAACAGACAAGGAGACAACCGACAGAAAGGACATGACCGAAGTCATTGGGGCTCAGAGAAGGGTGAGATGTGCCCTTCAGGAACTAAACTTGCTCCTTTGCCACCCCAAGGCCCTTCAGACAGTGGCCCTGAACCTACTGCTCATTTCTTCCCATTCCCAGAGTATAATGAGCTTCTCTAGGCATTCCCATAGCATCATCCTTTGTAAGTAAGTAATGGTTTTGAGGCCCTTTGGCAGTCGTTTGCCAGCTGACGTTTAAAAGAGTCATTCAGGACTAGGGGTTACTACTCCTGCTGTTTCAATAAGTTAAAGTTATGTCAAAAAAAAATGTCAGCTAGCATGGCTTTCTTGTTTTATATATATATTTTTATCTTCCACAACCCCTGCTAAAGTAGCTAGAAAAGAAGAATGAAACCTACACTGGGACAAAAAGGCTATGTTTTAAACCCAAACAGGTGATTTGAGGACTGTATAACCAGGAACACACATTGCAGGCACCAAGGAAGGCACCTGAGTTCAGAAAACCAAGTCTACTCTCGGAGTGACTCACAAATCATCTGACATGAGATACTTTCTAAACAGAAGAACCGACAAGTAGCACATTTACCATATAAAGAGCAACTTCAAAAATGTAAGCTTAAAGCTGCTGAATTACAGAATGTGGGAGCTGGAAGGGACTTTACAGATCACTTAGTCCAAAGGTCCCATATTATGAATCGAGAGTCATAAAATGGTTCAACTCTTGGACCCAGTGATTTCACTTCTGGAAACCTGCCCTTAGGAAACAATCCCAAATATGGAGAATATTAAATGCGTGCCTATGTTTAACATAGCAATATTTTAATTGGCAAAAAATGTTTGTGAAAGTAGCTGAATGTCCAAAAAGATGGGGAAGTTTAAATGATAGCATATCCAACTTGATCGAATATTGTTATTGTTTAGTCACTAAGACTCTTTTGTAACCCCATGAACTGTAGCCCAATGGCTTCTCTGTCCATGGAATTTTCTGAGCAAGAATACTGAAGTGGGTTGCCATATCCTTCTCCAGGGGATCTTTCTGACCCAGAATTGAACCCACATCTCCTGCACTGGGAGATGGATTCTTTTTAAATTTTTATTTATTTTTTAATCGTGGCAGGTGGATTCTTTACCATTGAGCCACCAGGAAAGCCTCAACAGAATATTAGGAAGGTATTAAAATGATAGTTATGGCAAAA
>SJYA01003205.1:1507067-1583405 GCA_006410615.1 Neotragus moschatus
CATGCATCCAGGACTATGCAGCGCTCAGAGCACTGTGTGAAGATGCAGACTCTGCCCTCAGGGAGCACTGGTCCAGTGGGGAGACTCTCACACACAGCAAGGTGACAAGCACCTAACCCAGCATGGGGATGCTTCCCAGGTGGAGTCAGTGACCTCTACACTAAGGTGAAAAAGCCAGGTTGGTGTTCATAAGGGGAAGTGTGTTGGGATGCTCTAGCAGGAGAGGGAACAGAATGCGTAGGGCCAAGGCAGGCAGGGAGAAAGCAAGATGTATTTGAACTTTGGCTCAAAACTTTTGATTTGGAACAGTACTGGAGTCAGGAAGGTGGGAGGAGGAATGTGGAGAGAGGGCTTGGAGAGGTAGGCCAGGAAACAGGAGACAACTTCAGGTACCCATCAGCCAAAAGGGAGCCAGGGGGAGCAGTGTCCCCAGCCGCCCCCAGCCTCACTCACCCGAGCCGTCTGGAATGGCCCTGACAAAGGTAGGCAGCATCTTCACCGAGGCTGTGGGGTTGGTGTCCTTCCCTAGGCCCTTCTGCATTTCCGCCTGGAACCGACCCATGATGTCCAAAAGGGTCTCATCGGAGAGGCGCATGTGGTACAGGAACCTGTCCACCTAGAACAGGGTGCAGAGTGATCAGGGTTGGCTGCTGGGGACACCTGCCCTCCACTCAAGGCTGTTAATTCCCACTCCAGGCAGAAAGCTGAATTCCTGACTCAGGACAGCTTCTTCTTTTTTTTTTCTTTTTAAGATTTATTTATTTATTTTTGGCTCTGCCAGGGCTTCGTTGCTGTGCACGGGCTTTCTCCAGTTGCAGAGAGCAGGGGTCTCTCTCCAGCTGTGGCGTGCAGGCTTTTCACTGTGATGGCTTCTCTTGAGGAGCACAGGCTNTGAATTCCTGACTCAGGACAGCTTCTTCTTTTTTTTTTCTTTTTAAGATTTATTTATTTATTTTTGGCTCTGCCAGGGCTTCGTTGCTGTGCACGGGCTTTCTCCAGTTGCAGCGAGCAGGGGTCTCTCTCCAGCTGTGGCGTGCAGGCTTTTCACTGTGATGGCTTCTCTTGAGGAGCACAGGCTCTAGGCTGAGTAGCTGTTGCTCATGGGCTCAGCTGCCACACGGCATGTGGGATCCTCCTGAAGCACAAACTGAACCCATGTCCCCCGCATCAGCAGGCAGACTCGCAGCCACTACACCACCAAGGAAGTCCCTGGGACAGCTTCTTGATGTGGGTCCCCAAAGGTCCCTTGCCTGACCCCTCACTGAGCTTAGAAGAACAGAATTGAATGGAAAACTGAGGGACTTCTTCCCCTGAAGGAGAAAACCGGAGGAAAAAATGGTCCCCCCACTTTTCTGATGGGACAATAGAGGGGCAAAAACAAGAAGGACTCAGTTTCTAATTCCCAGTTCAAGTTCCTCACCATTTTCCCATTGCCTCTCCACTGGAAGAGACTAGCTTATAGAGTGAACCTTAAATTCCAAAACAAGAAGCTTTCTTTTATGCAATGATAATAATAGCTATTCACATGTCTCCCCTTGTTTATGGGCTGCTAGGAAGCTCAAAGCCAAATTCACTTTCCAAGTACAATCTCTGAAGTCCAGTACTTTAAATTTCCTTTTTAACTGAGGTTGTTCTAACTAAGATGAAGTTTAATTTTTAAGGCCAGCTCAAATTGCTATTGGAAATGAGTGGATGTCACTCACATAATCAGAAAATTGGGACAAAAGACAAATGCCCCAATGGAGGAAAGATATAAAAATTATTATTGCTGTACACAGTCCATTTTAAGGTAGGACGTCACATCTTATTACCTCCTTCCCCATGCTAACACTAGTCACTTGGTGGCGTGGCTTGGACTCCCAGGGCTCGCTGGGACAGTGGGACAGGCGCCCTGTATTGCCACCCTGCTTTATATACTGAACAGCCTCATTATTCATCCAGATCACAAGAAGACTTGATCTGGGGACATTCCTGCAGGAATTGCTTCCCCACACTTTTCCCTAAGGCTGCAGCATTGGTTGCAGTCTAAAAAATGCTTTTGTGTATAATACCTCATCTAATCTCCAAGATATCCATTTGAGTCTTTTATATCGTGGGCAGATTCTTTACCATCTGAGCCACCAGGGAAGCCCCTTGAGGCAGCCAGGTAAGGTCAGAATGATGGCTCCTAATAGAGAGATGGGGACTCCAAGGCTCAGAGCCATTAGGAGAGCTATATGTCAGGGGCAGCACTGGGACTCTAATTCCTCCATGTTCCTCACTCCAATGGCCTGGTTTTGCTTCAAAGCTTTGTGCAGGACCCGCAAGTCCAACAGACAAATTATACCAAAGCCAGGGGTCACATGACCTTTATCATAAGACAGGTACCCAGCCTTCAGCCAAGCCTAGAGGGCAGGCATCTCAGTTCAATCCAGGGCCAGTATGGAGTCCTAAGCCAGTGAAGTGGTCCATGGCTTTGGGGGCCTGGGGGCCAGAAAGAGGTCAGAAGACCATCAGAGAGTCATTAACAAAAGAGCACAATTGGGCTTTCAGCATATTTGAGGAGATAGGATGGAACCAGGTCATGCTTCATTAAGGGCTTTCTGTTCACTCGGAGTCTATTTATGACTAATTGGTTGGCACAGCAACAGACAAGGAGACAACCGAAAGCAAGGACATGATCCAAGTAACTGGGGCTCAGAGAAGGGTGAGATGTGCCCTTCAGGAACTAAACTTGCTCCTTTGCCACCCCAAGGCCCTTCAGACAGTGGCCCTGAACCTACTGCTCATTTCTTCCCATCCCCAGAGTATAATGAGCTTCTCTAGGCATTCCCATAGCATCATCCTTTGTAAGTAAGTAATGGTTTTGAGGCCCTTTGGCAGTCGTTTGCCAGCTGACGTTTAAAAGAGTCATTCAGGACTTGGGGTTACTACTCCTGCTGTTTCAATAAGTTAAAGTTATGTCAAAAAAAAATGTCAGCTAGCATGGCTTTCTTGTTTTATATATATATTTTTATCTTCCACAACCCCTGCTAAAGTAGCTAGAAAAGAAGAATGAAACCTACACTGGGACAAAAAGGCTATGTTTTAAACCCAAACAGGTGATTTGAGGACTGTATAACCAGGAACACACATTGCAGGCACCAAGGAAGGCACCTGAGTTCAGAAAACCAAGTCTACTCTCGGAGTGACTCACAAATCATCTGACATGAGATACTTTCTAAACAGAAGAACCAACAAGTAGCACATTTACCATATAAAGAGCAACTTCAAAAATGTAAGCTTAAAGCTGCTGAATTACAGAATGTGGGAGCTGGAAGGGACTTTACAGATCACTTAGTCCAAAGGTCCCATATTATGAATCGAGAGTCATAAAATGGTTCAACTCTTGGACCCAGTGATTTCACTTCTGGAAACCTGCCCTTAGGAAACAATCCCAAATATGGAGAATATTAAATGCGTGCCTATGTTTAACATAGCAATATTTTAATTGGCAAAAAATGTTTGTGAAAGTAGCTGAATGTCCAAAAAGATGGGGAAGTTTAAATGATAGCATATCCAACTTGATCGAATATTGTTATTGTTTAGTCACTAAGACTCTTTTGTAACCCCATGAACTGTAGCCCAATGGCTTCTCTGTCCATGGAATTTTCTGAGCAAGAATACTGAAGTGGGTTGCCATATCCTTCTCCAGGGGATCTTTCTGACCCAGAATTGAACCCACATCTCCTGCACTGGGAGATGGATTCTTTTTAAATTTTTATTTATTTTTTGATCGTGGCAGGTGGATTCTTTNTGTAACCCCATGAACTGTAGCCCAATGGCTTCTCTGTCCATGGAATTTTCTGAGCAAGAATACTGAAGTGGGTTGCCATATCCTTCTCCAGGGGATCTTTCTGACCCAGAATTGAACCCACATCTCCTGCACTGGGAGATGGATTCTTTTTAAATTTTTATTTATTTTTTAATCGTGGCAGGTGGATTCTTTACCATTGAGCCACCAGGAAAGCCTCAACAGAATATTAGGAAGGTATTAAAATGATAGTTATGGCAAAATCTATATACATGGTTACAATATAACAGTAAGTGAAGGACATAGATCCAGAATAATATGCACCATATAACTATAAAAACATCCACTGTGAAAAAAGACTGCAAAGTCTTCCACATGGCAAATATAACAGTGTTTATGAGAAGGATGGGACTAAAGGTAACATCTCTACTTTTTGCAATGTTGACTTACTAAACTGTAAAAAGTACACATAGAAAACCCTAGCCAGTCCTTCTCTTATGAATGGACAATCTGCAGGTCAGGGACCAAACTCAGCTCAATGCTATCACTAGGTCAAATAATGTCAATGCATGGAACTGGAAAAGCAGCTGTAAGAGTGGATTCTCCTTTCTCTTATCTTCCGTCTCTCTCTCTTTCCCTTTCTTCTTCCTTTCTGTTTTGTTTTCATTTTAATGTTGGTATAAGCAAGTTTCAAAAATCATCCCAGGTTCTGAATACTAACACTTGCAGGCAAATAGGGCCCAGGATCTTGACAACTCTCAAGGCAGGAAGCACAGAAACTCTGGAGGGGACTGGCTGCTTGACCAGGAGGGAGAAAAAGCCCGTGCCTTTTGATCAGATGTATTGTCACCATGAGGAAGGTGAATGAGTTGTTTCTCTGAACCTGTGACTCATCCAAGCAGCTCATAAAACCTTCCCATGCCAGACACCTGCCGGCCCACTCACTCCAGGTGGTTGGAAAATGTTCCTGATTATCCTTGCTCACCTTACTCTTAACTTTCTCCCCAGAGAGAGAGGGATCACCTCCAGGCCTTGACAAACACCGATCCTCCTCCCAGAAGAACCGAGAATAGACTGTTGGAGGCTGCGTACCTTGCCTCCTGGGCCTGCACCTGGGCTGGTGGACAAACATGTCCAGCCTGATTCCAGGGTGTGACTAAAGGTTAACCACCACAACAGGGCCCAAGGAAACGAAACTCATTTGCTAGAATTGGAGGTATAGAGGTTGCAAAGACTCCCCTTGGGGGCTGGAGAGACACCATGCAGCTTGCATCTTGACTAAGAAGTAAATGAATTCTTAAGCAGTGCTGTTTAGCACTTTTCCAACTCCTTAAGCTAGTAGAGGGCTCCATGAATCTAACTGACAAATGAAAAGTCAGATAACTTAACTCTGACTGATTTACAATATTTTAAGATTTGCTGCAACCTGCAAGCCAGCTCCCTAATGAATGTAGGGAGGGAGATTATCCCACCCAGTGCAGGAGGGCTGCCCAAAGGTGCCATGCTTCCTTCCTTTCAGTTTGAAAGGCTAGGAAGCATCCTGACACAATGGAAACAATGCTGGAGGGGGAGTCAGGGGCTTGGGTTTAATCCCAACTCCACCTTAAATAGCTGGGTAATCTTGGCTAAACCAACCTACTGGCAGAAGGAGAAGAGGAAATCAGAGGAAGAGATGATTGAATGGCATCGCCAACTTGATGGACGTGAGTGTGAGCAAGCTCCAGGAGTCAGTGATGAAAGTCGGGAATAGGGAAGCCTGGCATGCCGCAGTCCATGGGGTCGCAAAGAGTCAGACACGACTGAGCAGCTGAACTGAACTGACCTGCTGGGAGGACCTCTGGTATCTATAAATTGAGAAATTCTTGTGCCCAGAGCCTTGCCAGTGGTGTGGCTAGAGTGGCCGGCTGGCCTCATTCCAGGCTGCCAGGAGAGAATGCTGTTGGCCTGCAGCCTTGGCAACTTTTAATCAGCCCACCTGGAATCAGTTTCATAGACAGGTTTCTTGGGCAAAGTGGCAAAATAATGCCCATCATTAATAGCACACACACCCCTGGCAAACAGCACATACCAGTAATTTATATTTTGATTACGTGGAATCTCACACCCCTTTTGGTGTTTGCATTTATATCTTTTCAAGCACGTGAAGAATCATGTGAATTACAAGTTCTCAAATTCTTAAAACAAAACAAAATTATTTTCCTTTGTAGCCCTCCCTCCTAAACATCTCTCACATTAAATACAATCATCTCCAGGCTTTCTAGACTTTCTCCTCATCCCCTTCCCATCTGGTGTCTGCCAGGAATTTCTGAGTGAAATTGAAGGCTCAGGACAGTATGCAATGTACAGCTGGTGGGAGATTTTCCTCTTTGTCCCCTTCTGTGAGTTTTTTTTTTTTTTTTTAATCCTCTCCTGTGTGCCTTGTGCCTATTCTAATAAGCTCTCTTAAATCTTTTCATGTGTAGGTGTCAGTTAACTCTATCAGGGAAGACAGAACCGGGTATCTCTCAGCTCTGAGAGTGCTTACCTTCTTGATCTGATCCTCCTTCAGCTTGGTGAAGTAAAACGCCATCAAGTGTACCGCAAACATTTTCTCCAAGTTTGGTTTCTCCTGAGGTGAGCAGAGGTTTCCGTGCAGTGTTACTCCCACGTCTCTGGAGAGCTGCCCACTTCCAGTCCAGCCTGGAGGCTTCCGGGGAACTAGGTGCTACGGATTAAATACTTGCGGGCGGCTCAGTTCAATGATTAAACTTCACCCCCAGTCTCTGGTCCCTCCCTCCAGCGCACACTCGATCTAATAGGAGGCTCAGGGTGGTAGCTGAGGGTTGGTGGAGGGCAGGCAAGGGGTGGGTTGCTTGACTCTTTGAGAACTGGGTGTCACAAAATCTCGTTGCTAAGCAACATGTTCAAGCTAGTGCCCCACCAAGCCCACTCAGCTGGGGAAAATCTTCTGAAGAGTTGACCATTAAACAAAGCCAATTCCCAACCAGCTGAGCTGCTCTGCAAAAGTCTAGTCTCAGGGTT
This sequence comes from Neotragus moschatus, assembly GCA_006410615.1. NCBI lineage: Eukaryota > Metazoa > Chordata > Mammalia > Artiodactyla > Bovidae > Neotragus > Neotragus moschatus. The sequence goes on from SJYA01003205.1 coordinate 1,513,861, forward strand.
TTCTCTTTGGTCCTTTCTTCTCAACACAGGGACGTAACCCTTGGATCCCTGCTCTTCTAGAGCACTATCTTAATTAAGGCTAAGTATTGCCCTGGTCAGAAGATTTCAAGAATGTTGGGGCAAATTCCTTCATTTGTGAGAGATCAAGATCTCTTAGCTAACAGCCTGTGGTAATGGAAAAAAAAAAATCAATAAAGGTTTATCTTTTCAGAATGGTAAGCCAGAAAACCTTGATTTCCCAGATAAGGAACTAGGGAAAAACTATCCATGAGAAGGAATGAAATCACCTGTACTCATTGTACTCACTGTGCTATTGGCGAGAAAAATCGAAGTCACAAGCAGGAAATGTCTCAGGCCACTGGGATGTTTGGTTCACGTATCTCACTCATCATATTTGATGTGAGAAGGGCCCATAAAGGAGCCAATGTATAGTTACAACAGACCTTGATTCTTCCTGGAGTCATTGGTCAGCTAATAAAACCAACAACAACAATGTTAACAACAGGAGCTAACATGGACGGAACACTTACTATTTCCATTTTATAAACATGAACACTGAGGCCCAGAAAGGTTAATTTACTCACAGTAACAAAGCTTGCAAACAGTACAGTGAAGAATGGAGTCCAGGAGTTTCATTTCAGGACCCAGCTGTTAACCAATACACAACATTGCCTTTCTTCTTTTTCCACATGATAGATAATTAACAGCTATTACTAGCAACAGCATTCTGTTGTCAAGAATTCCAACTACAGTTGACCCTTGAGTAACATGGGGTTTGAACTGCATGGGTCCACTTATATGTGGATTGTTTTTCAACAGTAAATACTACAGCACTCCATGATCCAGGGCTGGTTGAATCCTGCAGAAGTGGAACCACATACATGGTGGGCCGGCTGTTAACTGTTAAATTTTAGACTGTATGGAAGGTCTGGTGCCTCTAACCTCTGAGTTGTTCAAGGGTCAACAGTACTTGGAAAACTAAACACAGAGATATCGCTACAACAGGATCTTCCCAGTGAGGGGAAAGGGCTAAATAAGGAAATTTCTGAGCCTAAGGTCCCAAACACTAACCAAATGCTTCCTAAAATTAGCAACTGCCTCATGTAAACGAGGGTCAGATGGGCACCCCAGTGCTTCTCTGCTCCCATAGGCACCTGCTCTACAATACAAAGGGAAAACACTTTCCTGGTCAGCTCCACAGCCTCAGTTTTGTTTGCTTTTCAGCAGCATAATCTCATTAACCAAGACAATTGCCAGGGTGAGAACCTTCAACAGCTGCCTCTTCAGAAGGTATTGATTCTCCAATCAGTGCTCACTACCCACCCATCATGTGGATGAGCCAGGAGAGGTCTAGCCTGAGCCCAGGATGCTCAACTACAATTACTCAAATGGTTTTCTCAGATTGATATAAAACTCTCTCCCAGACTGAGAAACACTATCTTTTTCAGTGTGTTTACCCCTCAGACTCTGAACGCTTTCAGCTCCTGTCATTCCTACAAGCAAGCAAAGGTTAATCTTCAGCTGTTGACAATACTGGACATGTGGAATTGTTTGTTTCCTGAGACAGATCGTGTTGTCCCTGAGTCTACACTGGATGAGGATAACATCCTGGGCAGGTCACCTGCCCGTGAGGGATAACAGCATTGTCCTAATTCCTTCATTTAAAAAGTAACCTCTGAGGTACAGTGTGGCACCGAGATCATCGATCGATTCAACATGGGGATAAAGGGTTACGATGACTCGTGGACAAAAGGACACAAAGCTATAACCAAAGATCTCTGCAATCTTGTGGTTGCTTCTATGTGCCAGATAGGCAGCCTCTGGAATTTTAATCAGGCAAAAGACACCTGAGGATTTTCATCTGTTGTATCATTCCATTTTTTAATCTAAGCACCTTAGCATCTATTCATACATTCCAGGTCTGAGTTGGATGACTAAATCAAGAAGCTTAATGACTATAAAGATCATATGTACTTGGAGTCATCTAGCTCAGCCCTCTCAACTTATAAAGACTAAATAATTAGATTATTTTGTCATCCTTCATCTGATTATTTCAGTATAAACATTGGAATTTTTCACCCTTATTAAAGCTCTGTGGGGGACTTCCCCGGCAGTCCAGTGGTTAAGACTCTACACTGCCACTGCTGGGAGCACAGGTTCGGTCCCTGGTCAGAGAATTAAGATATTGCATGCCACATGCCACAGCAAAATTAAAAAAAAAAAAAAAGCTGTATGTAGCTATATGCAAGTCTTACGAGCACTTAGATTTTGCTTAAGAACACCATTTGAGGGTTGGCCAGCTAAGTGACAATTTTTTTCTTTTTGTTCAGTTGCTAAGTCATGTTCAACTCTGTAAAAGAGTTGAACATGACTAACCCCATGGACTAGCCTGCCAGTCTCCTCTGTCCATGGGATTTCCCATGGGCGAGAACACTGGAGTGTGTTGCTATTTCCTTCTCCAGGGGATCTTCCTGACCCAGGTATCAAACCCACTGTTTCCTACATTGGCAGGTGGATTTTTCATGGCTGAGCCACCAGGGAAACTGAGTAACATTTTAGTGAAAATGTATTATCCGTCTGGCCCAAACCTTCCATATAAGAAGGAACTCTGACATCTATACACACTTCTGTTTCCATAGAGCTGGCCCCTAGGGGAATGCCTAAAGACAACATCTACTTTCCTTTAAGTACTGAGCATAGCAGAAAGATAAGAAATCCAGCAGAATTTACCTATTATTTAGTAAACACTTGTGTAATGTTTACTGGGTGTTTTACAATATTAATTCCCATAGCAACTATCATTCTCTTCTATTTTACAAATAAACAGGCACAGAGCCCAAGTGGCACATGGAATAGACATTTGAATGCAGGCAGTGTGGCTTCAGGGTCCATGCTTACCCACTGTCCTCCATGGGCTCTTGCTAACCTGGAAGCAAAGCACAGGGGAAATATGGAACCCAAGCTAGGGAAACGAGCCCAGTGGAAAGTGCACAGGCCCTGGGTGCCCAGTTTGGCTCTGCCCTGTTTGAAGACAAAGGGTCCAAGTTTGAATCTGTAAAGTGTTCATAGTTCCCTCAGTAGTCATTTGGAAAATAAAAGTAATTGAGATCACATAAGGAAGCCATGCATCCCACAGTGGGCATGCTAAAAGCATCTCTTAAGCCTTCACCTAGCTAGATACCCCTTCTTAAAACTGCTATTTCATCTCATCCCATTTAAGCCTTTAGGATAAGAAAATACGTGCAGCCCTTTCAGTACATTCAGTAAAACATAACTATAAACCATGATATTACTTATTTATGGAATCCAAAATATAAATTAGTGAATAAAACAAAAAGGAAACAGACTCACAGATATGGAAGATAAACTAGTAATTATCTGAGGGGAGAGAGAAGGGGGAAACAAGATAGGAGTAGGGGGAGTAAGAAGTACAAACTACTATGTATGACATAAATGCAAATTTAAAAAAAAGTCTAAGGTGAAAGTCCTATGGCAGAGACTCCTAGAAAACAGTAAAGGATAATAAAGGTCTATTGAAATCATTATAAAAAAAGAGAGAGAAAAAAAAAGAAAGAAATGAGCTATGAGGCTATATTGTATAACACAGGGAATGTAGCTAATATTTTATAATAACTACAAGTGGAATGTAACCTTTTAAAAACTGTGACTCACTAGTTGTACACTTGAAACTTGTATATAATATTGTGCATCAATGATACCTCGATAATAAATATTAATAAATAACTTGAATAAACCTAAAAAATATTCCATAACCAAAACCACTAAAAGTTACCAGTTTCACTTACTGGAACTATAGAAACAATCAGTAATTTTATAAATTTTATTTCTGTTACTAAAGTAAACAGGTCTTGAATTCTGTCCTTGATTTTTTTTAACAATATGTACAAAGTTAAGATGTCCCTAATGTAAGTCAGTCTGACCTGCTGGTATTCCACTTGCTGCCAAAGAATAAGAAAGTGTGTGAAAGAGCAAACTGCCATGAAGAAAAGTCAATGTAGAAACTTCCAAACTCTGCCAGCTGTTGCAGTTGCTATGGTGTTTCCATGGGAACAACCACAAATGAAGCTGAAATGTTAACTTCAGCAAGTTTCACAAGAATACTACCGATAGTTGTTTTTTTTTTTTTTACAGGTTTATTCCTGACCTGACCCAAGAGCATCCAGGGAACACTCATGAAGAAATGAGCATGTATATTAACTATAGTTTTAAAAAACATAATTAATTACATAATATAGCTCTGTGTACAGTTGTGATAAAAAATAATGTACAGTTGATTTCTTTTTTATTAATTTTAAAAATATATACACATTATACAGATAAATGATACCTAAATTTGATTTTTTAAAAATAAAAAAAATAAACTGTACTTTTTTTTTATCACAACTATACATTAAGAGCTGTATTTGCAAAATACATAAGCATGGCATAAATCCACACAAAGAAGAGAACTTAACTGATTTTGGAAGACAGCTGACAGCAAAGATTAACAGAGGAAACACTGATACCTAAGTGCCTGCAGAAAGTGATTCCACCAAGAAATGAGGAATGGCATCTGTAACTATAGAACTGCTCAGAAACTGGAGGCCTTGATACTTCAGAAAAGCAAGAGGAGAGGAAAAAAAAATTGGCCAAAACTGTATATAAAAAGGCAATTAGGGCCCAGGTATGCTCCTCTGCCTAGAGCAATGAGTGACCATCGCATCCCACCCCCTAGAGGAGAACAGCTGTTTATTCTTTGGAGAGATTGAATCCAACAACCTCTGGACCTGGGACCATTAGGGAAGTGGGAATGAGGCACGAGACAGAAAATATGGCCATCAAATTAAACCCTCAAGTCAACAGTGAGACCCCAAACCACTTATTTCCAATTTCCACCACCAAATATTTATCTGTATATATCCCTTTCTTCCCCCACTGGGAAGAGTTGGGGAATCCAGTTTTTCTTCTGGTAAAATTAAGTGACCTCAGATATGGAAAAGGCAAACTAGAAATAGTAAACAGATCAGTGGTTGCAAGGAGCTGGAGAGGGGGATTGAGTAAGTGAAGCAGAGAAGTTTTTAGGGCAGGGAAACTATTCTGTATGATGCTGTAATGGTAAGTACATGACACAAGGGTGCTCAGGGCTGGTGCACTGGGATGACCCAGAGGGATGTGATGGGGAGGGAGGTGGGAGAGGGCTTCAGGATGAGGAAAAATTAAAATAAAAAAAAGAACATTTGTCAAAATCCATACAACGTTATAGCATGAAGAGTGAATTTACGTGAATCTAAGAGAATACTTAGGAGATGATGGATGTAATGGGAATGACAAAATAACAATGTTACAAATTTATAAAAATAGCCTCCCTAAAGGGGATGGGAAGAAAAGGCGCTGACCTGGGTAACTTTGGAAATGAGTGAGTACTATGGTTGATAAAGCTGCTTTCCCCAAGAGCATGACTTAATAATTCTGGAATGATACATGTACAGTCATCTCTTAGTATCTGTGGGGGATTACTTCTATGACCCCTCAAAACTACCCAGGAGACTTACCCTGTAACCATTCACAAAAATTAACTCAAAATCAATACCTGAAGCCATAAAACTCCCAGAAGAAAAAATAGGGGAAAAGATCCTTGACATTGGTCCAGGCAGTCCTAGATTAGTCACCAAAACACAGGAAACAAAAACTAAAACAAACAAGTGGGACTACATTAAACTAAACAGCTTCTGAACAGCAAAGGAAACAATCAATACCTTGAAAAGACAACCCATAGAATGGGAGAATATATTCATAAACCATGTATCTGATAAAGCACTAATAACCAAAATATATAAAGAACTCATGCAATTCAACAGCAAAAAAAAGAGAAAATAATCTCATAAAAAATGGGCAAAGGACCTGAANAAATAATGAGTTAAATGCACTTATGTACAAAACAGACATAGAAAACAAAATGTATGGTTACCAAAGAGGAAAGGAAGGGGGAAGAATAAATTAGGAATTTGAGATTAACACATACACACTACCATATACAAAACAAATAACCAATGAGGACCTCCTATATAGCACAGGAAACTAAACTCAATATTTTGTAATAACCTATAAAAGAATATGGAAAAATATATATGTGTGTATATATATAACTGGATCACTTTGCTGTGCACCTGAAACACAACACTGTAAATCAACTATACTTCAATTATTTTTAAGAATGCCNACACTACCATATACAAAACAAATAACCAATGAGGACCTCCTATATAGCACAGGAAACTAAACTCAATATTTTGTAATAACCTATAAAAGAATATGGAAAAATATATATGTGTGTATATATATAACTGGATCACTTTGCTGTGCACCTGAAACACAACACTGTAAATCAACTATACTTCAATTATTTTTAAGAATGCCAACATTCTCAAAACAAGCCACAAGTCTTCCCTTTCTTCTCTCACATTGCCATACTCCCCTTTATTCTTCTGAATTGTGATTCTTAGCAAATGTGTACCTGAATCTCTTCTCAGATGCAGACATTATACTGTTTATTGTTACTCCTTTTATTTTCAAAATAAAAAAAAGGAACTATCAAGTAATAAGGATGTCTAAGAAATGAAATCTCTCGCAGAAAAAATTAAATCTTCAAGGGGTTAGAAGAAACAAAAATTAAATCTTTAAGGGGTTAAAATTGGAGAAATTGCCTGGAAAGTAGCCAAAAGATCATGAACATAATTTTAAATACAGACTTAAAATTAATAACTAATTTAATTAACTTATTAATAACAAAACAAAAAGGAATAATAGCTATATCAAAAGAGAAATGGAGAAAAGGAGTGATTTAATAAAGTTAAATCCTCACCTAATATAACAAGAAATCAGTAGCTAACGCTTTAAAATGATTCAAGAGTTAGCAGAGGATGTATATTAATGCAGTCGAAGCGGTAACTATTGGAAGAAATAGATAATAGAGTTGAAAGTGCTTGTTTGTGGTTTTTAAAGCTGTGTATGTATTCCTTTGACAAAAATTACTTTTTAAAAAGTGGCTTAAGCTTACTTGGCTTATGTGTATAGCTAGAGGTAAGTTAATGAACACAAGTGTGACTTAGGGGAAAGTTCTTACTTTCAAGGTAGCTTTGTTTTGAATTTCTATTATACAGTACTTTTAAATACATGTGATCAACATCTATCTGTCAATTTTTACATAATAACAGTGATTGATGAACACGCTAAGAAAATGAAAATGCAGCTGTTAAGAGGAAAGAAAAAAGCAATTTGTGAACATTGCAAATTACTTAAGAGACTTTAAAATATATATATGATCTCAACCAAATTACAAGCACTTGAGAAAAAAGCGATTTCCCAGCAGGAAATTATCAGTTTTGCTGCACTTTACAGGTGTGTCAAATAGCAGTTCAAAGTAGTCATCGAGGTTACAAGCCTTTACCAAGCCTCTTCAAGCAGCAGAGGCTTTTCAAGGGCCTGGACTGCTTAGGGAGCGCTTGATATTGAGACTCTGGGCAGATCTAAGAGTGTAGCCTTAAAGGACTTCAAAATCGCCTCTTCAACCNTTATCATACTAAGTGAAGCCAGCCAAATATCAAATATCATATGATAATGCTTACTTATGTAGAATCTAAAAATAATGAGTTAAATGCACTTATGTACAAAACAGACATAGAAAACAAAATGTATGGTTACCAAAGAGGGAAGGAAGGGGGAAGAATAAATTAGGAATTTGAGATTAACACATACACACTACTATATACAAAACAAATAACCAACGAGGACCTCCTATATAACACAGGGAACTAAACTCAAGATTTTGTAATAACCTATAAAAGAATATGGAGAGATGTGTGTGTGTATATATATAACTGAATTACTTTGCTGTGTACCTGAAACACAACACTGTAAATCAACTATACTTCAATTTTTTTAAGAATGTCAACATTCTCAAAACAAGCCACAAGTCTTCCCTTTNACTCAATATTTTGTAATAACCTATAAAAGAATATGGAGAGATGTGTGTGTGTATATATATAACTGAATTACTTTGCTGTGTACCTGAAACACAACACTGTAAATCAACTATACTTCAATTTTTTTAAGAATGTCAACATTCTCAAAACAAGCCACAAGTCTTCCCTTTCTTCTCTCACATTGCCATACTCCCCTTTATTCTTCTGAATTGTGATTCTTAGCAAATGTGTACCTGAATCTCTTCTCAGATGCAGACATTACACTGTTTATTGTTACTCCTTCTATTTTCAAAATTAAAAAAAAAAAGGAACTATCAAATGATAAGGATGTCTAAGAAATGAAATCTCTCGCAGAAAAAATTAAATCTTCAAGGGGGGAAAAAAAAAATCTTCAAGGGGTTAGAAGAAAAAAAAATTAAATCTTTAAGGGGTTAAAATTGGAGAAATTGCCTGGAAAGTAGCCAAAAGGTCATGAACATAATTTTAAATACAGACTTAAAATTAATAACTAATTTAATTAACTTATTAATAACAAAACAAAAAGGAATAATAGCTATATCAAAAGAGAAATGGAGAAAAGGAGTGATTTAAGAAAGCTAAATCCTCACCTAATATAACAAGAAATCAGTAGCTAATGGTTTAAATTGATTCAAGAGTTAGCAGAGGATGTGTATTATGCAGTCGAAGAGGTAACTATTAGAAGAAATAGATAATAGAGTTGAAAGTGCTTGTTTGTGGTTTTTGAGCTGTGTATGTTTTCCTTTGACAAAAATTACTTTTTAAAAAGTGGCTTAAGCTTACTTGGCTTATGTGTATAGCTAGAGGTAAGTTAATGTACACAAGTCTGACTTAGGGGAAAGTTCTTACTTTCAAGGTAGCTTTGTTTTGAATTTCTATTANTTCCTTTGACAAAAATTACTTTTTAAAAAGTGGCTTAAGCTTACTTGGCTTATGTGTATAGCTAGAGGTAAGTTAATGTACACAAGTCTGACTTAGGGGAAAGTTCTTACTTTCAAGGTAGCTTTGTTTTGAATTTCTATTATACAGTACTTTTAAATACATGTGATCAACATCTATCTGTCAATTTTTACATAATAACAGTGATTGATGAACACGCTAAGAAAATGAAAATGCAGCTGTTAAGAGGAAAGAAAAAAGCAATTTGTGAACATTGCAAATTACTTAAGAGACTTTAAAATATATATATGATCTCAACCGAATTACAAGCACTTGAGAAAAAAGCGATTTCCCAGCAGGAAATTATCAGTTTTGCTGCACTTTACAGGTGTGTCAAATAGCAGTTCAAAGTAGTCATCGAGGTTACAAGCCTTTACCAAGCCTCTTCAAGCAGCAGAGGCTTTTCAAGGGCCTGGACTGCTTAGGGAGCGCTTGATATTGAGACTCTGGGCAGATCTAAGAGTGTAGCCTTAAAGGACTTCAAAATCGCCTCTTCAACCCAAATTTGCCAGCAGTAACTTCTTAAATTCAATCTTCAAAGCCTGATCCTATTTGCAAAGCTTTTTTCCCCATCTCTGGCATCTTTTTGCCCATAAAGACAACTACCCCTTATCACCTCTATGTGGAAGTGTCCTACTATGTTGAGTGACAGGCTTTTAGATAATAATGCTAATTCAGAAGGATGTTTACAAACACTGCTATCTCTGTTCAAGTGTATGCATTTTATAACCTTTGAAATACAGAAAAGAAATAGCCTAATTATTTATCCATTTTCTTCTCTTATTAAACCACAACTTTTCATTATATACTCATAGGTTTGTTTCTAATTGACTACATCATTACAGACTCCCACTTTCGAGGTGTTAAGAATCTTTGTTTGTTCCTGATGATAGCTTTGTGATTCACAAGAAGTCATTTTTCAAAAGACTCAATTCCATTTTGTAGACAACGGGCAATGCTTTACAAGTCATTGGTTATCGCTGTTAACCAGTTATGTCTTAACCACATTTTACTAAGTTACCTAGATCTATACTGACAGAACTGAAGTCAGTATCTAAGCCTCAGTCCATAGTCAGTGCTGATGTTGAGCTGAATCCACAATAGTCCAAGGAGGGTTTTCAGACAAGTGTTTCAAAACCTGTTAGGAAACTTCAAGAACAAAAAAAGGTTGTGTTTTGGAAAGACTGAAAACATGACCTTAGTGAAACGTATACCTTGAGCTTAGCTTGCCTATAAGGCCACAAAGAAAGTGACATGTCCAACTTGTAGCAGAGAAGGAAGATTTGTTTTTACGGCGACAACTTTAAACACACTGCACAGAATTAATTAAGACCACTCCAATTATATCTTTCCTTTTTTGTTTCATTTGATTTCATCTTTCTTTAATCTTATTCTGCCTAACCACAGAGCTCTTCCTCCCCCACAGACAGGACAGGTGAAAAGTAAACGATCACTAGTATTTATAGATACAATTTAGCTCAATGTTCAAGCAGCTTACAGCAGCCCCCCTTCCCACCCCTCTTATCTGAGGCTTCACTAACATAAACTTGCTTGAGTTTTCAAGTGTCTTGCCTAAAATGTCTTCTCTGACTTACCAATTCTGGCTTCCAAACTGGGCAAAGTGGGAGAATTAATAACACTCTAAGTGACGTATGTGTGCATGCGTGCACAGTCCTGTCTGACTCTTTGTGACCCCCATCGACTGTAGCCCGCCAGGCTCCTCTGTCCATGGGATTCTCCAAGCAAGAATACTGCAGTGGGTTGCCATGCCCTCCTCCATGGGACCTTCCCAACCCAAGGATCAAACCCACGTCTTTTATGTCCCCTGCACTGGCAGGCAGGTTCCCTACCACTAGCAACACCTGGGAAGCCCAAGTGATGTATATCCTCACTTAAATATGAAACCAAATCCATCATCCAGTTCAGTTCACAGGTATTTTTTGACACCACCTAGGCAAGAAAGGGCTATGTCTGCTACGATGTAAGTCACAGTGGAAAGCAAGTTCCATAAGTTAAAGTTGCTCAAACACAAAATATTAAAAGACACATCCCCTTCTAGGCATTTCACTACTGATTATACACAAGGAAGGGAGAAAGATAGTCAGTGCCACCTGTTCAGCTTTTATTTCTATGAAGGCAAAGGTTAGAAGAATAAAAATTGCTATCTCAATTAAATACCATCTGAACTCTGAACTATAGAAGAAAAAGTCAGAGAGATGACTAACTGCAAACTTGGCTATTCCTTGACCCAAATGCAACCAAACCACTTTAATCCCCAGGCTGTAATCAGCCTCAACTTAGCAGTTGCTCAAGAAATAAGTTCTTCCAATGACCTAAGAGCTCAATTCACAGCCCAGAACGAACTCAAACGTTCAGGTTCCTTTATAAAACACTTCCTGTATACCAGGACTTTAATGTCATGAGATGTCATTTAACCTCCAAAACAACTCTAAGATGGATTACTATCCATCTTTTTTGAATGTAAGGACCAAGCCATAGAGAGGGTAAGGTCACCAAGCTGGTAGTGATGACAGAAGCTAAACCACAATCTGTCCAACCCCAAAGCCTATGTATTTAAGCTCCTATTAGCTGTGTCTCTAACCAAAGCTTAAAACACTACTGGACAAGTGAAGGCCACTATGCATCAGACTGGCCTCTGGACATGAGAAGACCCCTCATTCCACATGATATAGCCCACCAACTACTATCATTCTCTTTCCTTATTCTATTACTTTCTAGCATTTATCTCTGAAATCACATCTATTAATTTCACATTCATTTTTGCTTCTACTCTATTCTAGGCACCATACATATAGCTGTGAACTATACAGACAATATTTGCCCTCATAGAGCTGAAATTGTTTATTTGTTAACTTATCTGTCACCATACCAAATATAATCTCCATGAGGGCATAGATATAATATGTTTCATTTATTATGTATTTCCAGCACACAGAAGAGCCTCTGGTATGTGGGTACAACAGACAGCAATGTTTGCCAAAGAATTCCACCTGTGACATCCTTGCAAAGGTGTAGGGAAACTGGTCAAAACAATTCACCATGCTGATTTTATCCCCATGCAGAGTTCCTCAGAATGCATTGTCTTAGTGCTATACTACAAATAGCCACTAAATAAAGCTTTGACTAAACTTCTAAGACATGAAACAAATAGTTTAGTTATCTTTAAGAGTTCATTTTTCTTAGCCAAAAAACACAGTAAAAGATAGCCACAATACCATAGCAGGCAGTAAATACATATAAAGAGAAAAGGAGCTTAAAATATTTTTATTTGTAAAAATAGAAATAAAACTAATCTGAATCAGGTTCTTTCTTCTTTCTTCTTGTCCCCTTTAAGGAAGTCCCAGTTTCTAGTCTTCCTTTGCCCTGCTCGGTTTGTTGTGTCATCCACTCTCTTTCCAGCTGTTTCAGCATGTCTGCAGTGAGGAGTCCTTGCTGCACCAACCTGGAAGCAAGGGATTTCTCTTCTGCATCAGGGCCGAGTGGCTCAGCAGCTTTACTCCCCAAAGCTTTGGTGCCCCGATTCCTTCTGCTTTGGCTCTTTGCTGCCCCTGACAAACGGGACTGGCTCTCTGCTGACAAGTTCTGCAAATTCAGCAGTTTATGTGTCTCTGAAATTTTAATCAGTTTGGTGATGTTGTGTACACCATCTTGGATAATGCCATCTAGCTCTTTCTGGAGATCTCGAACCAGACTGGCATCTGGAAACATATCTAAAAACCGGTAGCTGGAAAGAAAAAAAACACATTACATGATAGGAAGAGTTCTTAGGGCAGTTGCTGGACTACTGTCAATGAAGTAACTAAATCTTGACACTGATTAATTCCAAATATTCTGTTTTTGTAAACTGTGTCCGGTGCCTTTGCTCAACCTTTACTTCTGCCCCCAGCACACCTAAGGAATATGTTGTTATGAGGGTTGCTCACTACTCCTATCTTAAGTGACTCTAATCTGTTCGCCTAGTGGGACATGTCCCTCCTTTGGGAATCACTGATCTACAGCAGTTCCTCTTAAATCATTATACCCACATGAATCACCTTGAAATTTTATTAAAGTGTAGAATTTTATTAAAGCTGGAGTAGGCCCAATATTCTCTATTTTTAACAAGCTCCCAATCAATACCAATGCTTTTGGTCCGGGGACTACTATTTGCATAGCAGGGATCTAGTAGAGTTTCTCACCTACTTATCTTAACGAGAATCATAAGAACTCTTAAGTCACTTTTGGAATGGGTATAAACCAGGCTCAACTATCTAAATGGACAATAAGACACCTTGCAAGTATGTGCCTAATTTGAAAGTGTAAAAGACCATTGCAAAAACTTTTGATTTGCCCTATTACTTGGAAAAATGAGAGCGCATAATGGAAAAAATTGGTACCTTAGCCACAGGTAAAGATCCAAGACATCGTGGACAGCTTCAAGATCCATGAGGTCTTTAATATTCTTAGGTGGAAGTAATGGCCATTTAATATATCGGCGTAACCATGAGAAGGTTAGGGGCTCATTCCTGCTATACTGTCTGGCAAACTGAGAAAGACAGAAGAAAGGAATTTGGCAAAAGGATCAGAATTCACTTTGGTCTGTGACCCCTCCCCCCCCAAAAAAAGACAGCACAACAAAATATTAACTGTGGCTGTTATCTCAATAGGTGGGCTGGTTTCTCTCCTCTTTACACTTTTCTATATTTTAAAGAACATTTCATGCTCTTTAAAGTTTGGGTTTTGTTTTTGAAAGGAATGATTTCCTTCTTTTTCCAAAACCAAGGCAATAAAACACCTATGAACTAACTTTCCAGGGGACTGCCTGTTAACATTTATGAACATTTTATGTTCTAAGTTCCAAGTTCTAGGCAGACAGTACCCAGAGACTTCTGTCCCTTCATGTAATAGTCCTATAGCCTTAAATAGGAGCTTGTATTTTATCAATATCATCCCTTATTAAAAGTCTTTGAAGGATTTCCCTGGCAGTCCAGTTGTTCAGACTCCATGGTTCCACTGCAAGGGGGTTGGGTTCAATCCCCGGTTGGGGAACTAAGTTCCCCTATGCCACGTGGCATGGCCAAAAAGAGAAAAAAAGAGAAAGAAACTCTTTAAGGTGACTTGGTGCAAGGTTGGCCATGAGTCAGTCAAACTAGTAAAGAGGCTCTGCCTCTTCACTAGCTGTACAGTTTTATAGAGTTCTGGCCAAGTCACCACTGTGATTCAGCTTCTTCAATACCATATTACCACACCTTCCTGAACCCCAAGACACTCAAATCATGCTGCCTCCCAAACAACGCTAGATGCTATTATGGGGATCACAATATCTACAGGAGACAATAAAACCACGCAAAAACTAGCAAGCATAAGCTTATAATCTTTAGCTTCAAGCATAAGGTGATTTTGAAACGTTCATTTATTAATTAGGGAAAATTATCTCTAAATAATTAACCTAAGCAAAGTCAAAACTTTAGAAATGCAGGGTAGTTTTCGAATAACTGTGGTTAAATAATGTTACAACTTTATTAGGTTCAGTCTGCATCATCCTGCTGTTTAATACATGCCAGGTAAGATGGCCATGAAGAATGGAAACGTGAGTTGCTAATAAGCAGTTAACTTGCTAATAAGCAGAACATGTCAAAACACAGTTCTCTTACAAAAGCAGTGGTTTAACATTCTAGGCCACAAATAACTAGTGGAAGCCCAGTATGTGAGTATGGAGCTGCTCAGAGACAGAGAGGGAGAAAGACCCATCCAACAGCCAGCCCTAAAGGAGCTCCAGGAAACAATTCCTAAACGACTTCCTCAGGGGCAGCAGAGACCATTAGCAGAACTGAGCTCTTTTATTCAGTAATAATGGAGATCAAGGAAAATCTCCAGATTTCACTTTTTAATCTGTAAACACAACACATAAGCAACTATTGGCTCCCAGACTCCTTACTCCTTAGAAACATGCCCTTTATTTTATTAGAGAGCAGTTTGAAGGATGGTTGAAATAGGGTCAGGCCCATGGGCTCCAGTTCCATCCAGGTCAGTTCTTTGTTATGGTTTTAATATTTTGGCAGCACTGCACAGCATGTGAGATCAGTTCCCCAACCAGGGATCAAACCCACAACCCCTGTACTGGCAGCACAGAGTCTTAACCACCAGACCACCAAGTCCTCGGGTCTTTTAAGTTTAAGACTTTGTTCCATAAACTTCAATCTTATGCTAGCTAGCTTGCTCACAAACACCAGCCCTAAGAAACATATTTCCTAGGTAAATACCTGGACATGGATCACCTCTAAGACATATTCAAGGAAAAAGACAAGCTGCAGACTAATTCATTATGGCATTTATGGGAGAACACACCCACCCAACAAAAACTAGAATTTCTACTCCTATGGGTATGTAGGCAAATGTAACAGAAAAGGTCTGCAAGGACAATAGCTGATATCAGCTATTATAGCAAAGCTGATAACAGCAGTTATGTCAGGGTGGCAGCCCAATTTAACCTTCTCTAATGTTTTAATTTTGTGCAAAAAAGTACTTGTGCATTGTTTATATAATTTTAAAATAATTTAAAACATAAACTTAGAAATAGATTTGATCCAAACAAAGCTAATACGCAGAATGTTAACAGCTATAAAAAAAAGATGGCAATGAAATGACAACAGTGAATCAGGAAAAGATTTAAAGAGATGACCTCTGGGCGTAGTGGGGCAGGGAGAGCGTGCAGAGCCAAGAGGGGGAGCAATGGGCCAGAGGCAGCAGAGAACATGGAGAGAGACTGGAAGTTTAGCCCCTGCTGCCTTTGCCCAGCCCCTTGTTTGCGTGACTCTTGGGATCAGAAGTCAGATATTTGTCTCTCTACCCAAATGAGTTAAAAGAAAAGGGGCTGGAACCTTGGCGCCAAATTCACACAAACAGCCATCCTTGACGGTTAAGAGAACTAATTACTATTGCCCCTACTGACTCCTAAGCCCCTTTCCTTCCAGAATACATTCCCCAACACCAACAAGGAAAAAGTGTATCTACCAGCAAGCAAAGACTCCTTTCTCTCAAAATATTATGTTTAATTATTTTTATTTTAGCTTCTGCAAAAAGGCTACCACATAAAACCAAATACAAAGCAAGAATTCTCTTTCCCCCAAAAAACTACCTGAAGAAACAAGAGAGTAATGCTTTACTTAAGTTCTTACACAGTGTTTCATATTAAACGGCACACTCTCTTATTTCTTTATTCTGATTAACAAAATCTTGTTTGGGGAAAATGCATCAACCCGAAACAACTCAAAATATCAAAAAGATAAAGGCTTACCTGCAACAGTGAAGAACAGACGAAAGGCTGCTTCTTGTTGATAGGGGCTGTGCAGAAAACATACCTCACTCGGAGACTTAACGGGATATGCTGGATCAACTCTGCAGAAAATTTAAAATCATCCATATTGCAGACAAAATACTGCCCATCAACTTGTGAAAAGTCTACAAAAATATCCTGGGGGGGAAAAATACATTAAATTACTGGACTACCTAGCCGGGCATGAATAAAGTACGCAAGTCTATAAAAAGACAATCACTTTAATACATTAACAGACGTCTAGAAAGGCTTGCTTCATTCACTGCCTCCTCAAGCTAAAAGACATCCTTACCAGCCTTCTCAACCTGAAATACTCAGAAAATTCCTCAGGGTAAAAGCCCTAAAACTTCTGAGAGAAAGTTTCCACTTTCAAGATAAACTTCATGAATAGCAACTTCACAAAAACAGACTAAAGGTTAACCAGTAATTGTCTGACATACCACCTTTTACATGTTTTTATTTTTCCCAACAAAGAACTGAACTCATGCCCTCTGCATTGGGAGCACAGAGTCTTAACCACTGGACCACCAGGGAAATCACATACTGACTTTTTTAGATAAGAGATTTAGGAGTTTCTACTTACAATGAGATTAGAAAGCGTTGTGTCAGGGAGATGGTAGGCAAACATTTCAATCTGTTCAGCAGTTGGATGAAGACCAGCTGCCTTGAGTAAAAGAAAAAACAACCATAAGCTTATTTTTTTTAAGCGTAAGTTTTCTTATTTCCAGACAAAGTCCTATATTTGGGTTAGGCCCTTGCCAAATGAGTTAAGGAACAAGAATTTGAGTAAAACATAGACGAGCATCATATTTTGCCATTTAATTACCAACTAGGAAAGGTGATGAGATAATTCAGTAAAACTAACCAAGTACACCCACTGAGAAATTAATTTTTTGATTATATTTTACTTTTATTTCTAAAATCTATGGTGATCTGATAGCATACACAACTACTTTCCAGGGTCTGAATTCTCTCTACTGAGAAAAACAAAAAAAGGGAAAGCCAATCACTTTAACCAGGGCAATAAAAGTGACATACATATACAGAAGAGAAATGTCTAAACTGGAGGCCAGTTATCTCTTTACCTGAATATTTATAATGTCAAGAATTAGACACAGTTAGAGCCAGACATCCTGGAATGTGAAGTCAGCTAGGCCTTAGAAAGCATCACTATGAACAAAACTAGTGGAGGTGATGGAATTCCTGTTGAGCTATTTCAAATCCTGAAGGATGATGCTGTGGAAGTGCTGCACTCAATATGCCAGCAAATTTGGAAAACTCAGCAGTGGCCACAGGACTGGAAAAGGTCAGTTTTTATTCCAGTCCCAAAGAAAGGCAATGCCAAAGAATGNACTGAACTGAATTGAACTGAACATAATAGGTTAGCAGTGGTAGGGAGCAGCACTGAAAAGTCCAAGTGTTATGTGATATTTTAATTTTATTCCTTCAGGTGTGAGCAAGATAAATCTAGGATCTATACTAAAATACCCATTCACCTAAGCCAAAGAGTTTGGTCATTCTAATGACATCGAGAAGTGTTTAAATTGCTATCTAACCCACTGAATATCCACAATTATTAAAAACAAATTACTTACAAATTAAGTCCCATGCCAATTGCATCTGTAGCAACCAGGATTTTGCANCTAGGATCTATACTAAAATACCCATTCACCTAAGCCAAAGAGTTTGGTCATTCTAATGACATCGAGAAGTGTTTAAATTGCTATCTAACCCACTGAATATCCACAATTATTACAAACAAATTACTTACAAATTAAGTCCCATGCCAATTGCATCTGTAGCAACCAGGATTTTGCATGGATCATCAGGATCATTAAACTTTTTTGCTTGTGCAAGTTTGGCCCCTAAAATAAGAACAGTTTACATTAAGTTAATGTTCTCTGTCTTTTACTACATCACACTAAGGAGTATCTTGTAGTGTCTTGGAAACCCACACCTCTTATTGTCCGTTTTATGGATAAAATTCTCACTGTTTCCAAACTTATTTCTTTTTATTCTTAAATAGTCACTTATCCTTTTATTTCTATTCCTCTAAATAACCTCACAAAGAGCAACACAGTCCCCTACCACACTAGCTATATCATTTCGAGGACACTTTTAACAGATTTCTGGTAATATTTTAATATTACCAGGATCATATTTTAATGACATTTCTGTAAGAAAATCATCGGCTCAACATTTAAAATGTGTTTAAATGTTGATGTATTTAAAATACAGTCCCGATGTATTTAAAATACAGTCTACTAACAGCACCAATTAACAAGAGCTATAGATAATCAAAATACTTCTAGCACCATAAAGATAACTAGAGAAGTATATACTTTATATGACCTATTACAAATTATATACCAAGCAACTTAATTCAGTACCTTACTGTGTTTTCTATACTTATTTCAAAATACGTGGCAAAAACAAGAGACTTCATATCCTATCATGAGGAAAGTCAATAATTACCAGGAGGGAGACTGCCATATATAACAGCTGATTCCAATCCCCGAATTTCAATCTGTCGACTCACAGAATAAATATCATTCTTGCTAAAACAGACAATGCAGTCCCCGGGCCGAAGGTTGTCTAAAGATTCTAGTGCGTGATCCAGCACGGAAATGGGGGTAAGCCTTTTATAGGTTCGAACCTACAATAAAGGACATGATACTATAAAACAGCATACCTGACGGAACTTCTCATGACTAAGCGTTGTGAAAAACCCACAAAGCAGTCAAGTAGCTAAAAACTACTAAAGTTAGACAAGTTCCAACATTTTCAAGAGAAAATACAGAAAAACATTTATTTTGATATTATAAGTGTTACCATCAGTTCTAACTGGTATTTCTAAATTAGTAAAATGCTACAGAGGATTTCACAAATTTTCAGAGCACTTTCATATACATTTGATTTGTATAGGAAGTTGCTAAATTCAGAAGGGTTATTAATTGTTACTTCCATTTTATGAAAAAGCAAAATAGAGTCTAATAAGTGATCAGGCCAAAAAAAAAAAAGAGAAAAGATCAGGTCTGATGAGCATTTTTCCAGCTGTAGCCTTCTGTGATTTGCCTAAAAACACAAAGTGAGTTCACAGCAAAACCAAGACTGAAATTCAGAATTTCTTCCACTATACTCCACTATCTCTCCTCGAAAGCTGAGTACAAAACTAATGGACCAGTTTTTAAATATTTCATTTTATTATAGAAGTCTGGTAAAGAAAGCAAAAAGTAGGAGTAAGCAGAAATGAGTTGCTTCCTATTCTAGGCATGTGAAAAAAGGAAACAAACCAACTCTAGCAATCAGATATGTATCAGAGTCCCCAGTATCTGACATTTGAGACTTTGAAAATTACAAACTTTTGCTCAGCCTCAAATTTCTGACATTCCAGATTTATTTAATTCTAAAGAGATCTGTTCAAATTCCAAAAGGTTCTGTCAAGAAAAGATAAGGAACCTGCTTGGACTTTTGAAGACACAGGGTGTGAGAGCCACTCGGTCAGAACTTTAGATCATGAGGTTCGACCAACTATGAATGATCTAGTCAACTGCAGAGAAATGAACCTGATCTTTCAAGTTCTGACTTTGCCATCATCTGGGGCCTATGAAGCCACTGCCTGGGTACTCTGGCTATCTGCTATACTACCTTGAGAACAAGGCGTATAATTGAGTACCTCCACATCCTCCCCAGTTGTGTACATAAGCTCGGTAACCAGGTCAATTGCAGCAGATTCTCCACACAAATGGATTTCTTCAGCACAGAGTCCTGTTAAATGCAAAATTGGGATTTTTTTTTTTTAAATTTTAAAGATACAAAAGTAAATATGTGATACTTCCCATACCCAAAATACTTTGCTTACCTACTGCTTTACAAATTTAAGAAGGGTTATCATAAATGCAATCTCTGTTATTCAACCCTGAAAACAAAAATCTTCCAGTGGGTAAAAACTATCACCATTTTTATAAATCTTGGGGTTTTTAATCTGCTGCGGGCAAGGTTTTGAGTCTACTGAATGGTGAAGCCAGTCTGAACTAGAATCTGGCATTTTGATGGTTAGTACTGAACATTAGTCCTGTACTTTTCTTTTCAAATCAGGCTCCATGGCATCACTGAGGTGACTTGGGGGTGGGGGAAAGACTCCAAGATCCTTACCACTTAGCATATACACTTTCATCTATTTTATATTACAGGTTTTAGTGTACACTCTTGGCTTAAAGAAAGAGTTCACCTATTTGTTTTTAAATTTGAAAACACCTGCCCTGCAACATGCTGATCAAAAATTCACTCCAAAGATCAAGCAGGAGAAATGTTCATTCATGTCCGCGGACTTCAAGAAGTCCACTTCCAGGAGCCTATCTTAAAGAAATAATAAATAAAAAGTTATGGCCACAAAGATTTTTTACTGCATCACTAGTAATAGGGAAAAATGTTCAACTCTTTGAAAAATGTTCAACAAATTACAACTGGTCTCCCACATCCACAGGTTTCACACTGCAGATTCAACCAGTGGTAGACCACTGGTTTAATTCATGGATATAGAACCCATCCACCTGGAAGGGATTTGAGCGTCTGCAGAGGTTCAGGAACCAATATTCCACAGATACTGAGGGAAGACTATAGCACAGCTCTTCAATGGATAACATAAAACATTAATATGTGGTACGAAAAAAATGTCTATGAAAAAGCACTGAAAAAAAAAAGCAAGATACAAAATTTATATATTCACAAACCACCACAAAAATGAGAAAAAAGATTGTCATGAAACACCAAAATGTTAATAGTGGTTGTGTAAATATGGTAAGATCT
The DNA here is from genome assembly GCA_006410615.1 of Neotragus moschatus. NCBI lineage: Eukaryota > Metazoa > Chordata > Mammalia > Artiodactyla > Bovidae > Neotragus > Neotragus moschatus. Next base: position 1,534,945 of record SJYA01003205.1, read on the forward strand.
GAACACTTTTATTAAATGATTATGCTTTTATAATAGAAAAAACAGACCTATAATTAAAATATCTAGAAAGTTGAAACTCACACCTAGCTGACTTTTTTTGTTTCATTTGTGTCAAGACAGGATCTAGCTGGCTCTATCTGGCAAGGCCAAGCACATAAATGCCTCCCAGTGCAGATGTCACAGAGCTCAGAATTTATAGTATTAACCACCAACCTAGCAGTGCCCTGGTCCAGGCCCATCCTCTGGCTGGATCTTTAATCATCTGAATTTCATCAATCACGGCCACTTCATCTTAAAATAGAAAGTTATCGTGAGCAAGACAATCTACTTCAGTAGTATTATAAACAAATCACAATATCAAACTTCAAGCTTTCACCACCACCATAATCATCATTACTATGTGCTTCTTTGCTGGTAGGCTTGTTGTAAGTGCTTTACAACTACAACTCTTAATCCTCACAATACACTCACTAAGTGTCATCATTACTTACATTTCCTTTTTAAAAAAATCTCATACTTGTATTTTTAATTTAAAAAAAAATTGGGGGAGGGGGCGTGGGCAACTTCCCTGGTGGTCCAGTGGCTAAAACGCTGTGCTCCCAAAGCAGGGGGCTCAAGTTCAATCCTTGGTCAGGAAAATAGATCCCACACGCTACACCTAACAGTTCACATGCCACATTAAAGCTCAGAGACCCCATGTGCCACAATTAAGAGTCAATGCAGCCAAATAAATGATTAATTTTAAAAAAATTTGGCAGCACCATCTGGCTTGCAGGATCTTAGTTCCTTGAACAAGGACTGAACTTATATCCTCGGCAGTGAAAGTGTAGTGTCCTAACCACTGGACTGCCAGGGACTTCCCCTATATTTACATTTTAAAGAGGAATAAACTGAGACCCAGAGAAGTTAAAGCACTCCAAAGATCAAGCAGGAGAAATGTTCATTCATGACCGTGGACTTCAAGAAGTCCACTTCCAGGAGCCTATCTTAAAGAAATAATAAATAAAAAGTTATGCCTAAAAAGATTTTTTATTGCATCACCAATAAAAGGGAAAATGACCGAAGTGTAACATTTTAAAACATAAAATTCAAACCCAGACCGTCTCTACTCCCCTGTCTCCCAAACTGAGCACGTTCAATTGTCCTATTTTTTGTAATATCAGAAGAAACCTGGAGAATCTGCCTAATAAGAATACATCCACAGAGCAGTGAAAGCAGCTCCCAGGACCAAGGAATAGATAACCCTGCTGTAAACGAAGCACCTTAGGAACCCAGACGGGTGTTAGGAGAAGTGGAGTGGAAAATGTAATTCCCTGAGCTACAGCTCTGCTCATTCTTTGGGGTTTTAAAGTTCATTACTATGGAAAAAAAAAAAAAAAAAAGCGCGCCTCATTTTATTTTCTAATGCCAAAATACTTCCAACCATATTATTTTATTCTTTCTGCTGCTGCTACTGCTGCTAAGTCACTTCAGTCGTGCCTGACTCTGTGCGATCCCATAGACGGCAGTCCACCAGGCTTCTCCGTCCCTGGGATTCTCCAGGCAAGAACACTGGAGTGGGTTGCCATTTCCTTCTCCAATGCATGAAAGTGAAAAGTCAAAGTGCAGTCTCTCAGTCATGTCCGTCTCTTAGTGACCTCATGGACTGCAGTCTACCAGGCTTCTCCATCCATGGGATTTTCCAGGCAAGAGTACTGGAGTGGGGTGCCATTGCCTTCTCAGTCACATAAATTATATTTTAGTTCTCTTCCCAAAATACCAAAGATTTGAGAGGAACATGTTTTAAAGAAAAATTTAATATGCCCGCAACGACACTGAGGAAACAAAAGAAAGCTAATTTTATACTGAAAAACCATTAGATTAAAAATTACTTAGCATATCTAAGTGTATACAAATAAGATTAGAAAAGAGGGGGCAGAAGAGGGAATTTTACGTGCTATTTTAATATTTATAATGTATTACTTTTAGAATAAATTGATTTTTAAAAACTATCCATTTACTCAGAAAGTTAAGATGAAAAAAGCAAGCTACTACATAGTATATAATGTATAATCCCTATTTTAATATACACATCCACAGTGCACATGTAAGCATATGCATATGAACACAACCTAGAAAATACATACCACAGGGTTAATACTTATTGATTCTGGATGGATGGAATTGGGAGATTAATATTTTTTTCTTCTCTTTGCATTTATTTTTACATTTTCTATAATGAAGGAATGATTGTTTATATATGTGTATATATATAAGTTAATTTTCATTTTAAATGTTTTCAAAACTACTGTATTTATACAGAAGTTCATTGTGGTACTATATATAATAGTGAAAAACTTTAAAACAACCTAAATACTATTTAATAGAAGAATAAGGAATAAATACATTTAGTCATAATATGGAATACTATGTAACAGTTTAAATGAATATATGCGATATATATATATTTATGATACATATACATGTAAACAAGATGAGATCTAAATACAAGTGTAGGAAAAAAAGCAAGTTGTAGAGCAATAATACAATATGATTGTCATGTAAACATTTTAAAACACACAAACAATTGCATTGATAGGTAATACATAATAGAGACGCCAAAAAAGACAAGAAAGGTATATACCAAATATTTGACAGCAACTGGATCACAGAGGGGAAAGGAATTGAACTGTGGAGTGACACAAAGGAAAATTCATATCTGTTAACATCAGTTCTTTTAAGAGAAAAAGAGAAAGAAAATTCAAAAGCAAACATGATGGAAAGTTTGGCATTTTTAAGTAGCAGTTAAATACTGGGTATTTGCTGTTACTAGTCTTTGCCTCAATTACAAATTTTTTTCACAATAAAAAACACATTCCACATGTTCATCTGCATTTTAAAATAAAAAAATACTGAACCATAAAGTTTTAAAATAGTATATACATACAAGGAGTTGTAACACTGCACATCTCAACAGTACAAGCAACATGGGCAGCCTGTTTACCATCTGGATCTACTGTAACACGCTCTTCACCTGTTACCAAGTCACATGGCACCCCCTAGGAGGACAAAAAGAAAACTGGATTTATCTCCACCTTGAAAACTACAGCAAAAAGAAGATTTGGATGTTTAATAGACTATTCCTTCTCTTAAATATAGAGTATTTAATAGACTAGGTCAGAAAGATCCTCTAGAGAAGGGAATGGGTACCCACTCCAGTATTCTTTCCTGCAGAATTCCAAGGACAGAGGAGCCTGGCAGGCTGCAGTCCACGGGGTTGCAAAGGGTTGGACCCGACTGAATGATTAACACTTGCACTTGTTTTTCTTTTCACTTCCTTCCATTACATCAAATTTATTTGTCTAGTACTTGAAACAAACATTCCCAATCCTCTAAAAAATTTTTTAATAAAAAATAAAAGCCACTTTCATATAACCTATGTACACTTGGAACATCTCAAATCAGCTAAATTCTCAGGTAACGAAAGCAACTGAAGCAGTTTTAGTTTTTAAACTTTGTACTGAACTTTCTTGGTGGCACACTCAATAGGAGTCTGCCTGCCAATGCAGGGGACAAAAGTTCGATCCCTGGTCCAAGAAGATTCCACATGCCATGGAGCAACTGAGCCGGTGATCTAAGGCCCTTGAGCCCCAACTACTGAGTCTGAGTGCTGCAAGTAACGAAGCCCATGTGCCTGGAGCTCACGCTCTGCAACCAGAGCCTTCCGAACTAAGGCAGTGGCACAGCTGAATAAATAAGTAAACTTTGTATTATGTCAAGAGTTCCCATACTATTTTAGTTTATTAAAATGAAATTGTTTCTATGTTCAAGAAAAACATTATGAATAAAATTTAATATAACTGCTAAGTCACTTCAGTTGTGTCCAACTCTGTGCGACCCCATAGACAGCAGCCCACCAGGCTCCTCCGTCCCTGGGATTCTCCAGGCAAGAACACTGGAGTGGGTTGCCATTTCCTTCTCCAATGCACAAAAGTGAAAAGTCAAAGTGAAGTTGCTAGAAGGACTCATATCAGTGCCTATGGTATATATGTGAGTAGCCAACTAGCCCAATCCACTCAGAACCGAGGGATAACTCAGGACAAAGACCATTTGGTAATAAATCTGGCAAAGTCCAGGCAAACTGGAACAGCTGGTCTCCCTAATGGCCTGAAACTAATGAGGAAACACCAGACATCCAAACTGAGTGACAGCTTCCAACATGAATGACCTGTAATTTTTCCAACTGTACAAGTTATGAAACACAAAGACTGAGGAACTGTCCCAGATTAATGGAGAAACAACAGTAAAATACAGCAGGAGATCCTCAACAGAATGCTGGAGGTGGCGGGGGCACAGGGGGAGTGGAAGTGGAGCAGTGGTGGTGTTACTGAACAACTGGCAAAATTTGAGTATGGACAGTGGATTAAATAATGGCATTCTATCAATATTAAATGTCCTGCTTTACATGAACATCCTGAAGTTTTGTAAAAGAAAGTCTTTTTGTTTTGCAGAAATACTTCTAAGTGTTTATAAGAAGGTATTATATATGCAAATTATACAAATTATCCAGAACATGATGCAAACAAAACTGGTTTATCTCACATTATAAAGTCATAATAAAACAATGAACCAAAATGTGGCCCCTTTTCTGAAATGATGCCTCAGACCACAGAGCATTCAGTCCTTTTCAGGTTGGAAAGCTGGCTTCAGTCTTTATCATTAGTTCTAGCAATCACATCAAAGGTTTAATTGTTTAAAAAAAAAAAAAAAGGTTAATTGAATACAACAGAATAGTGGGCAACTCTGAGGGGGTAAAGGCAGGGTTCAGAGGGAGTTTCATCTATATCAATAATATTTTATTTCCTGCTTTTTTTCCTTTTCTGGTCATGCCACACAACTTGTGGGATCTTAGTTCTAACCCGGGGTTGAACCCATGCCCATGGCAGTGAAAGCATGGAGTCCTAACCACAGGACCACAAGGAAATTCTCCAATATTTTATTTCTTAAAAAAGTTAAAAAAATAAGTAAGTATGGCAAAATGTTAGAATCTGATGGGAGCTGGGTAGTGGACTCAAGTTATTTGAATGTTACTCCTTCATTTCTCTGTATATGTGAAATAGTCTATAATATTGTTATTTCACTCATTCTAATACACATATTTTTTCACATTTTAGTATCTCTGAAACCCGATATCTCTTAACAATGAGTGGCAAGTCAGAATTCAGTTGGCAGCATCAGCTTCTTTCTCAGTTTTGCATAAAATAATAGTACATCTTACAATTGCTGGCCTTTCAGTTAAAGGCAATGAAAAATGGCACTTTTTGTTAATAGTAAATTACTACTACACACACCCTCTCCCTCCACCCGCTTCACTCTTTCCCCCAAATTAGCAAGAAAAAGAGAATATTTGGTAATATACTAACAGCAGCATTACTCTTTTCGAAGATCTCATGTGCCAGTAGTTTTAAAGGGCCACAATACACTCCAGATTTTGCTGACAAGTATTTCTGGATTGCATGATAAGTCTTTCCACTGTTTGTGGGACCTGAATGGAATATTATCTTCCGATGTATGGCTCTAGCTTCTGGGTACCTAAAACATGAGTAGATAAATTGCTTAATTCCATTAACCTCCAAATCCTGGCAAAGGTATTAACTGAAAAAACTTCCAATGAAACATCCCCTTAACATTCACAAAATAGCAGCATCTTTGAAGAACTAAATTAAATGGTGAGTTTCATGTCCACACCAAAATGACTGCTTTCCAAGAATGGCATTTACTAACTGGAGGACAGAAAAATCCAAATGCAAATTAATTTCTTGGATATTTTTGCCATTGTACAAATTCCTTTTCCCCAAGAGTTACTTAAATTTAAACTGCTATCCGCTCCAGAGACATGTTCACATTATTTTCACATTCTCTATGTACGCCCTAGAAGTAAATATTCCCAGGCTTCTGAATTTTAGCATACACAATAAAATGACTGAATCTTCTGCTTCTGGCCATGATGNTGTACAAATTCCTTTTCCCCAAGAGTTACTTAAATTTAAACTGCTATCCGCTCCAGAGACATGTTCACATTATTTTCACATTCTCTATGTACGCCCTAGAAGTAAATATTCCCAGGCTTCTGAATTTTAGCATACACAATAAAATGACTGAATCTTCTGCTTCTGGCCATGATGAATGGTACTGGACTTGACTTATTATGATAAACAACTACAAAACTGGACAAAGTATATATAGCAGCTCCTGGGGACATGGGCAAGAGGCAGTGCAGGATTATAAGCTCCAAAAGAAAGAAACACTTGAGACGAGCCCTACTGGACCCTAAGAGGGCACAGGAAGGTGGAACCCAAGCAAGTTAAAATAGTCCCACTGAGCTGAGCAATAGAGATCAAGATTAAAGCTGCTGAAGTAGCTGGAATCTGAAGGCCTGAGTGTGTAAGAGAAGAAAGGTGCAATAGAGAGGGAGCCTTGTAAGTCTGTGTGGAGGTTCCTTGAGTCCCTGATCAACAGCTGGGCTGAACACATGCAGGGCCTAGCAGAGGACAGCTTGCCGAGAGTTTAAGTAGAAAGTCTCAAAGAAATGGCAAAGTGCTAGGAGATGTTAAGAGTTCCAGGCACAGTGGTGGTGGAGAGAGCTTATTAACAGCATATTCAGTTGAGACACCAGAAAGGTCACACTTGAATTGTAAGGACAACCTAAAGAGCTACTTTAGATCTGCCCTAACAAAACCGTAAACCAAGCTTGATTAGGATTTAGGAGGAGATACCAGCTAACTGCCTGCCAAAACTAATTGTGTATTTTTCTAGAGAAAACAATCTAGACTACTTGATTTACCATCTAGTATACAATAAAAAATATATATANAAAGAGCTACTTTAGATCTGCCCTAATAAAACCGTAAACCAAGCTTGATTAGGATTTAGGAGGAGATACCAGCTAACTGCCTGCCAAAACTAATTGTGTATTTTTCTAGAGAAAACAATCTAGACTACTTGATTTACCATCTAGTATACAATAAAAAATATATATAGTTATCACTAATCTCCCAAGATCAGAAACTGAAATTTTCAAATCCACAATAAAGAAACTAACCAGTTAGGTGGTATTCTTAGGTCACTGATTTTTCGTAGATCATCCTTACATTCCAACACAGGAAATATTTGTTTTGCATGTCTCAAGAAAAATGGAAATAAGTCATCCACATGAGCTGGAAAATAAAACGCTGCATTAATCTGTGCCATCTAAATGTTATTCACACCTGAACGTAATGAAAGCTTTATTCTTAGTGAGCTAAGTTAAGGGGACGGTGTCAGGAGAACAAGGAATGCTATCCTTTCCTGAGATCCTGCTTTGCCTTATGTTTTCTTCCTTATTTCACTTGTATTTTCTAGAAAAGCAGAAAACTTTGGCTGTCTGCAACCACATCCCACTTCTTCAATGCACCAGGTAAAGATCAGCACTGATGAAAGTTAAATTAAAAACAAAGAACCTAGGGGTACCTCCCCAAAAGTCCAGGTCTTAGGACCCAGTGCTCACACTGCCAGTGCCCTGGGATCTGTTCCTGGTTGGGAAGGTGGGATCATGGACAGCAAAAAACAAAACAAAACAAAACAAAAAACCTGGGAATATACATTGGCAAGAAGGCTCCATGGTTACCAAAGCAAAATACGGGACCCAGATGCAAGTAGTTTTTAAACTACAGATACCACTGAGAAACAAAACGTGAAAGTGAATTGACTTCTCAGCAAGAAGTCACCACACCTTATGGCTTTGATGAGGATGGGCTGAGTTCCATTCCACTCTGTGTCCCGGTTCTACCTCACTGCCTGGCCCAGGGCAATGGTCTAACAGTCAAATACATAAAAACATAACCAAAGTCAAACTGCCTATAGGAATAAAATAATGATTATTTCTACATTTTTTTTTTTTTTGTTACAGCAAGCAGTCTGTCAAAGTATGAGGGAGAAAGAAGTCAGTGGCAAAAACAGATGGAATCTGTATTAATTCTACCTTGTGTGAGAGTTCATTCTACAGAGGCCTATACTAGTGAAGAGCAGATGGTGACAGATCAAGGTCCCAGTCTTCCTCCAGTCTAAGACACATGGGTGACTCAATAACCAACCCAGGCCTACTGTAAAGCAAAAAGACCTAGAAGGCCTCCTATGAAAGCATTGAATTATTTAGAGGATGTTAACAGGGCTTATTCTAAAACAAATAAGCTAACTAGAGAAAGAAACAAAAGAAATAGCAAGTATGTTCAAAGGATTTTTTAAAGTCTCTAAACACTTGCCTGCACTGAAGCAAATATCATTCAAAATAATGTGAATGTCCACATCCAGAGAATGAGACTGCATGATATAATTTCGAAAGCTTATGAAAGCTTGGTGGAAGAGACGAGCTGTGGGAAACACAAAATCAAAACAGGCAGGACTTAGTTTTCATTTTATTTTCATTTTCTCATTTTAAAAAGTACATACACACATCACACCTAACTCATCAAAGTGTCTTTTTCCTTTCTTGTAGTACACCTGGTTTGTTATGAGCTGGGCTAAAACTGAAATTCTAGTACAACATGAAGGAAAGCTGAACACCCAGCTCCTTTGCCATGTGTCTGGCTCACCTTTGCCCGGAGAGAGGCAAAAGTCAGGGACATTCTCCATATTTCAATTATGAACTTATGTTCAGGCCACCCAAGGTCCCAAACGGTAATGAAAAAGCTGTAATCTAAGCAGCAATAAGGTATCTCTAATGGAAATGGTATTAGCCTTACCATCGAGTCCATAATCAGCACTCAGTTTCTGAATTTCTTTCCTCTTGTAAAACTTGTCTAAGATCTTCTTTACTTCATCTGGAAGAAAGATAACAAAATTGAACATATGTTTAACATTTGTCTTCTAGATAGAGAAACACCCCCAGGGCAAAAGAAATTTGAAGTCCTAACACTCAAGGCAGTGGTCTACTGAGTGTTGCAAGAACTTGAAGGTGCGTTAGTTGATCACAAACTTTTTATGGTTTAATAGTGTCAAGAAAAAGTATAAAGTCAAACAATGCAATCAATATTCCCATTATACTGCAGAAGACTAAGCAAGGTGCCATAGGACTGGCATCACTCTATCTTCCACCCGACCACCGTTAAATACTCATGTTCTGTTTGGTTTACTCACAACCATTCTGCACATCTAATAGTGAGCAGCTAAAAGGTATCTTTTAGCTGAAAGGTAACCAATACTACAAGGGCCAGATCATCATGCTTTTTTGTGAATGACTAAAGGAGCCTCGGATAACCTTTAGCTTGAAGATGATTTTTAGGGAGAACAAATTACATGTATTTCATTCTAGGTGGCATATCTAAAGTCAGTGGGAAGTGAGGGAAACAGATTTCAGTGGAATTTATACAAGAACTTCCTAATAATTAGAAGAAAAGGGGTTGCCTGACAAAAGTACCAGCTCTGTGTCACTGAAAGTACTCAAGTAAGGCTTAGATGACTGTATTTCAAAGGTGACAGCAGAGAAATTACTATGCTGCAAAGGAGATTGAATTAGATGCCTGCTGAAATGCCACTATCAATCACTAATTTTACAGGTGAAAATATTTTAAATTAATCAAACTGAGATTGCATTAACAACCTAAAATAGAGAGAGGTTTAGAACATTTATACAGTAATCTAAAAATACTTATTTTGTTAAATCCTCACATCAACCTATGTTATATAGTTGGGGTAGACTATCTCGCCTCCTAGGGAAACAGTTTTCCCAGCTTCCACACATCAGATTCTACTGGAGGGTAATTCCATTTTTTAAATAGCAAATGTTTAGTACAAGTGATACTAGTTTACACTTATTCATCCCTTCACACTTTTCAAAGTGCTTTGCCAAACATGTTATCATGATTTTCACAATCCAGAGATACAGGCAGAGAAAATATTATTTATATTTTAGCATTTGGAAAATGGACAAAAGGTAAGTAAACTGTAAATTGTTCCAGTCAGTTAAATAATGTATGACTATCACAAATGTACATTTCCTACTTGTTGTCAGTCTACCCTTACTTGCCTAACTGTATTATGACCAACCAGAAAAAAATATGATATAGACATTTATCTATGTATGTGTATATATACAATATATACATATACCCATATATGTGTGTTACAATCAACCAGAAAAATGTGTATATTTTATACATATATATTATTATATGTAACTTTCATATATATACATATATACACACATACATAGGCACCTACTGTGTGAGTAGAAGAGTGCTTGGAAAGTAGCACACAGTAGGCATTCAACATGATTTGTCGAGGATTAAAAACTGTACTTCATAAGGGTTTTTAGGAAGATTAAATGGGTCACATGTTTAAAACAGTACCTGTCTCTAACACTCAGTGTTAGCCAATTATTATTTTTTAGAAAAAGAAGGAACCACAGAGATATTCTAGGCAGCGGGAGTAGCATATGTAAAAAGCCCTGGAGCACAAGTGCCCGTTTCATCAATCTGGCTGAAAGGAGGAGAGTGGTGGGCAACAAAGCTTCTCCAAGAGTTACCCAGACCAGATGAGGCAGGGAGTGAGGACCCTTTCAAACTGGGGACAATGGAAAAGCATTAAGCAATTTTTTGGAGGGGAGCCACAGGATTAGATCTTGCCATTTGCTGATGCTAAGCGAGAGCTTTCTCTCTGGAGCCCTGGGTCATCAGGGTATCTTCTACCCTTGGTAAGCTCACCCTTATCGTGTTCTACCTTGTCGTATAGTTGGTCATCCATCGGTCCTTCCTTCCACAAGGCTTTAAGTTTCTGGAGCGGAAGAGATCTGGATCTGAGTCTGGTTCCTCTTGGCAACCACCATACAGCCTAACAGTGTCTGGTTTGCGTAGGTATCCAGTCAATGACAAAAAGTCCTGAAAGAAGTCTCCCTCTGGCTTTTCACCACCCCACTCCTTTGTCCCTTCTGGGAGCAATAGTTATAAGCAGCGGGGCGGGGTGGGGAGAAAGACTACACTGGAAAGTCAGTCGTGCACCCAACGGCTCAAAAAAGATGAATCGTCTCGTCACAGGGGACTTAGACCATTCCCAGGGGAACANGTCGCACAGAGTCGGACACGACTGAAGCGACTTAGCAGCAGCTCTGGGTTATAGTTCCTTCAGGGTAGGGCCAGGGCCAATAAAATAGCACTAAAGAAACACTCAGGAAAATGCTGAATGTGTGTGTGAAAACAAATGAATGTGGGACAGGGAAGGGAAGTGGGAGAAATAAGATATCTCTTGTGGTAGGGAATAAAATAAGTTCTCTCTTCTTTGCCTTTGCTGTTAACAAAACCTAGTTTATGAGGTTTCACAAAATGCACTCTAGATTTCTCCCCCTCACATCTCCCTACAAATTCTGTACTTTGACATTTCCGGCAGTTTTCTAATGTAAGGTTATCATGATCTAGATACCAAATTGTTCATCATGGAAGGGGTTTCAGAGCTTATCGGTCATTTCCCTATCTTAGGAAGGGAGCCAACTATCAAATGCATTTGTAGAACTGTAGTGTCCATGTGGTCCTGCTCTGATGTCTTGCTTTCTCTCCAGGACCTGATATGACTCCTAGAATCTGGTCTATTCCCTTTGTTCTAATAATTCTAAGTTGCATTAACAGTTCTTACCATAATGTTACTACATGTAGACAATTGTTTTTCTAAAGGAGGCCACTTTAATTTTATAATCACTCTCTGGGAAAATAAGCATCATCCATTTTCTGATATTTTAATGTGTATTATGAGATAAGCACAAAGTATAGCAAAACAAAATGGGCTGAACTCCCAAGAGCTATACTAAGTCCAAACAATTAAAGTCTTCTAAAAGCGGGGTAAAGTCTTAGGGATGTGCCTGGCAGGACTTGTCACCATAACAAACGGACAGGTTAACACTTTGACTTGAGATGGAGATGGTGTCAAGACAAAAATAGCCTGGAGAGTCTTAACTGAAGGGCTGGCATAAGGGAATGTATTCTCCAAGGAGTCTGGCGTAACTGGAGCTGAAGGTGTTTTGTAATAGAGAATTAGAACTTTTCCTGCAATTAAGTCCCTAAAAGATTTTGACCAGGGGTGTGACATAAGAATTATGCTCACAGACGACCTCAAGCCTAAAAAACAATGTTGTTTAAGGGTGCATATTTTCCTCACTCTGCTTTTATCTAACTTGAAGCTGTAAAATGTGTTACATTTCAATCCAGGCGGGTATAAACCTCCTGGAGAGGGCCATTATGTATGTTCAGATTCAGCTAAATATAAAAGGAATTAAAGACTTTGCTGACTCACAGGGTAATTAGAATATTCCAACTACTTGATCCACATTGAAGGGATCCAGAATACACCACTGTGGCAAAAAATTTTTAATAGAATGCATTTGAGTTCCTGAAATCGTCTGCCTAAATGCAGAGCCTGCAATAAGTTCCCTCACAGGGAGCAAACTGGATTAACTCATCACTGTGAGAAACTGGCATAACACCTAAACGGACTTTGGTTAGAGAATGCTCCTATCTACCACCTGTTCTCCTAAGGACCCTTTATCTTTCCTAAAAGCCATCCGCTTTCCCATTAGTGCTCTTTTCTCCCCACTACTTCCCCTACTAAGTCAGTTGTGTCTTTCACCCCCATTCCCCTAGCAAGATGGTAAACAACCCCTCAATTCTAACCACCCCTGTAAATCACATTTTTGTGAATGTCCTCTAACTCAATTAGATCCTTTTCCTTTGCTAATCTATCAGTTTAATAGTAGGGTCTCAAACACAAAAGAAAGAAAAGTTTTTCCTCCCTAGCAATTCAAAACAATGAAGACTTCAACAAAGAGAAATAACTAAATGGTTTGAACAGTGGCTCTCAATCCTGGGTAGTTTTTAAACACTGATGTCCAAGCCCCTGAAATTCTGATTTTATTGGCCTGGATAGGATCTGGCATGATTATTTTTTAAAACTCCTAAAGTGATTTTACCAGGCAGCCCAGGTTGAAAACCACTGCATTAGATATTGTGCTCTAATAGACACAATTTTTTTTCAGTTCATTTCTAATTAGCTGGTTAACTTTTTAACAGTTCACCAAATACTGTTCAAATTTTTATTTTTCAAATTGGTTATGCACGAAGTCTCAATTAAGCTGAATAAGCATCCTATTTATGACAGTGTTTTAAGCCACCTAGTTGAAAGTAATTATATATTTAAAATTGAAATTGATATTTGTAAAAACTTCTAATTATCACAATTACAGCTTCTTAAACTAGTGAGCAATTTTGTTCTCAAAGATAAATATGACAATGAGAAGAGATTTCAGAATATAAATATTTTAATCATTAAATAGCGAGCTTAATATCTGTTTCAAATTCTTTATTATACATCATGGTTGCACAATTTGAGTCTGGTTAAATACAATTGGTTTTCAATTTTTCTTTGAATATTTTCCAGATTACTACATGCAAGTGACCATGAAAATATTTGGCATTTTAAAATTTTGAAACTCTGAACAGGCACTTACATGAAGGAAAACATTATCATTCACAGATATCCACATTTATAACCAGTGCTCCAGCACATGGAACTTTTTGCCAGTTAAGAAGTTGGTTACTAACCATTTTTCAAAGAGCCACAGTAGTAAAATAGGCTTAAAGAAATGTAATTTGGGTTACTTAGTTTACTCATAAAGTAAGGTTAACTGCAAGACTTGCACTGAAGTGTATAAAAAATATTGGTACAAAAACCAATGAACCATAAGTGAAAGTAATTTCATACATCAGGTTTTAGTTCCTATGCCCCATATTTAGTGTATCTGAGATCATACCCCATGCATAGCATAAAAACATGACTGCAACCTTCTTTTTTAGAGGCTTTGAACAATGCTTGAATTTAATGTTAAAAAAATTTAAACATAATGGACAAAGAAGTTTAAATTTGGGTTTGAACTAGTCAAGGTTCTGATTTAACAAATGTGAAATTGTCCAGATCTGGGTAACTACATGCTTCACCAGTTCTCCTGAGTGCCCTCATCCTCAAATTTTCTCCAGAAAAGAGAATATTTGCAACAAAGTATATATTTGCATACATGTGCTAAAAAGATTCCTTAAATCAAAAAAATCTTTTTTCAAAGTATTATGGAACAATCATATAGTTTTAAGAAATTCTAAACTGCCAACATAGAATCCACTCCACACTGCAGAAAACATACAGTGGTACCTGTTGGATAGCAGTAGCAAAACAGTTACTTAATATGGTCCCCCCCCCCCCAAAAAAAAAAAGCTGCAATGACATGCTACATAATCCCTTAGGGGGAAAATTTAATATACCACAGAAGATTTCAAAGAGAACAAAATTCAGGAAGCCATGGAATGGTAGACTCAAAGGCACCTACAGTGAAACACTCATATGCATTTCTCAAACACATACAGAAAAACATAAATGTAGTTTTCAAAAATATTGAGATGCCGTGTTTTAAATCTTTGCAGGCTGTAAGGGCCACTCAGGTTTTCTAATTTCATATGAACACAAATTTTTTTGCATGTAGAGAGAATAAGAGGTAATCATTAGCATGAGAAAGGAGAAGAAAAGAATTTACAATCAACATTATGCAGAAAAAAAGCACAAGTACAAATACCAACCTACTCACATGAAAATATAATGTTTATGCTGATGTATAGCTGAGTGCTTCTTACCAAATCAAAGTGTGCAGTTAAAAAAACAAATAAAAAACAAAAAAACGGCAGTTTAAGAAAGTTCCAGTGTTTCAAAGAAAGCGCTTTTTAAAATGTATATACACGAAGAACAGTTATGTCGTAAAATAAATTCAGCACTGTAAGATAAAGGAAGACTATCATAAATGGAGTTTTGGCCTTTTCCCTGCCCTACACGCTGCAACCATCTTTAACCTGCCAAACCTAAATCTCAATGGATACAGGAGGTTTTTTCCTTCTTTTTTTTCTCCCATTCAGTTCACATTTCAGGCTGCTCAGCAGATGCCTGTGATTCTGGTGATTCAAATCGCTGGTGAAAGTTTGTTCTCTGTTTCCTCAGTTTTTCAGGAGCTTTTCTCCACAAAATGATCTCCTAGAAAACAAATGCATAACAAATTAATATCCTCAAATTAATATTCTTGTATTATGCCTTAAATTTTCACCACAGAAATAATGCACTTCAATTTTAACCATAACAAAACTAATTTCTTCCCTACAAAAGCCCTCCTCTTTTCCTGATGGACCTACTTTCTTCCAGTTCTAATAATGGGTCTCCCCTTCTGCCAACTCTGCTCCCCCAACCAACACCTATGTACACCACTACTATGAATCCAAACTGACACAAAGGTCTAGCTACTACTGCTTTAAAGAATTCCTAAAATCTGTCGTTTAGTTTGTTTCCCCTGTCCTTATCCAAATTCAAGCCCTTGTCACTAAGTATTTCAGCTTCCTGATAGATGGCTCTCCCTCCCTTGCCTGAAACCCTTTTTTAACCTGTCCTACCCATCATTGCCAGACTAGTCTAAAACACTGCTTGGATGACTCTTCAGCAGCTCTCAGTTCCTCCAGGATAAATCTCCAACCCAGTATTCAAGGTCCTCCACAACCTTTATCCAATTTACTAACATCACTCTTCCCTACCAAGGTCCCAGTACCCATCCAGCGAACTGGGTTACTCTCTGCCTTTAGAGGCACTTCAAATTAAACTTTCCCTCCATCCTCCCCTTTATACTCTTCAAATTTCGATTCCTCTGTCTTACCCTAACCAATCCATTTTGAGAGCTCTTCTAAACTCTTTTTTAAAAATAATAATTTTATTTTTGGCTGTGCTTGGTCTTTGTTGCTCTGCAGCCTTTTTCTCAAGTTTCAGTGAGCAGGTGGTGGTGGTGCAGCCGCTAAGTTGTGTCCGACTCTTGTGACCCCATGAACTGTAGCCCGCCAGGCTCCTCTGCCCATGGGATTTCCTCCAGGCAAGAATACTGGAGCAAGTTGCCATTTCCTTCTCCAGGGGATCTTCCTGACCCAGGGATCGAACCCCAGTCTCCTGTGTTGCAGGCAGATTCTTTACCAACTAAGCTAGGAGGGAAGCCCTTTCTAGTTGCTTCACAGGCTTTTCACTGGGGTGACTTCTATTGCTATGAAGCATAGGCTATAGGGCATGTGGGCTTCAGTAGTTGCGGCACGTGGGCTCTAGAGCACAGGCTCAATAGTTGTGGCACACAGGCTTAGTTGCTCCTCGGCCTGTGGGATCTTCCCAGACCAGGGACCAAACACTGCATCAGCAGGCAGATTCTTTATCACTGAGCCACCAGGGAGGTCCATCTTCTAAATTCTTCACATTACTTGCTTCATGAAGTCATGGCAGGCTGTTTGTTTTTTAACCAACATAGCAGAATTTAAACATCTAAATGAACGACCATGGGAGGCATATACTACTCAATAGGGTCATAATATGTAATTGATTTGAAAACTGTAAATTTCACATAATCTAATTTGAAGTTATAAATCACTTATGTTTAACTATATAGCATTATGGCAACATTAGC
The DNA here is from genome assembly GCA_006410615.1 of Neotragus moschatus. Lineage (NCBI taxonomy): Eukaryota > Metazoa > Chordata > Mammalia > Artiodactyla > Bovidae > Neotragus > Neotragus moschatus. Next base: position 1,551,464 of record SJYA01003205.1, read on the forward strand.
AAAGTAAGTTTTCTCTCTTCTAAATTGCTGTCAAACCATTATTTAAGTTTTCTGTTAATTATATAATTTTTCTTTTTCCACAAATATGCAATGTGAGAATTGTAAGGAAAAACTCTGTTTAAAAAGGTGGCTTTTATATTCTTCACAGTCCTCAGCACAGAATGCTTTCTTTTTTCCCCCCAGAATAATTTCCAATTTAGCTTTGAACACTCAACTGACATTCAAATATTTATTACTCTGATACAGAACAGAGAAGACCATTCTAATCACAGGCTTTACTCAAAATTCACCGAAAGCTTTAATTGATTTTCAAATGAGAACAAATTTTATGATAAAAATATTTAAAAAGTAATAGATTTGGGTCATCTCAAAGACATTTGTAAGAGGATTGTTTAATTAGGGAAAAATGGAAAACTGAAATCCATCAAGTAGATGTAGTCATGAAAAATGAAAGGAAATCTTTATTTGTTGATAAAGGAAATCTATTCAAGACACTATTGAATAAAAAAGCAAATTAAAGATCAATATGCATAATATGATCTAAAAACAAATATACAAATTTGTCTGAGAAACTATCACAATGGTGGTGGAATTTTTGCTGACCTTTATTTCATTGTTTTTTGCCTGATTTTTTAAAAAAACAAATAGCAGATATTGTTTTTATAAAAAACAAAAGTTTCAAGAGAAAAAAAATAGAAGCCCTGCCAAATTATAGCCCATCCTGGAGTCCTGCAGAAGGACTGGAAGGAGACTAATCACAACAGAGATCCATTCATGCCGTACTTCTGTGTCACACTTTCAGTGTTTTGTTACTTACTTAGAAACCCCCTTGCTCAGTACAATAAAGCTTAGAAAAGTGAGTGCTTTCCAGGTGTTTTTAGAACCACCACAGAACAAAATACCATGTAGGTGGCACCATACCTGCTGCTTGAAGTACCTTCTGTCTTCTTCATCAACAAGGACTAGATTCAAAAAGTACCTTACTGAAAATTTTTTGTTCACATCTCTCATTGTTGGAGTTGGGTCGTATCCTGCTAAAAATAGTCTTATTGGAATTGATTCACCTGAAAGAAAAGCAATTTCTATTTAGTTCTAAAGGATGACCAAATACAGTTATATAACACCTGAAACTAAGTTTATTATAAAGACACTAACGCTTCAGTTCCGCCTGAGACGGAAGCATAACAAAAACTTTAGACCAGTTTCTTAGTGTTGACCCTACTGACATTTTAGGCCTAATGATTCTATGTTGTGGGTAAGGTCATATACACTGTAGGAAGTTCAGGGCATTCCTGGTCTCTACCCATAAGATGCCAGTTAACAGTCCCCAAATATGACAACCAAATAAGTCTCCAGACATTGCCAAATTTCCCGTGGGGAGGAGGGAGTAAACGTGCACCTGGCTGAGAACCACCAGCTCTAAAGCCAAATGCCTGGATTCGAATTCTAACTCCAGTAAAGAATATCCATCTTATAAAGAATTTGTAAGGACTATATGGACTAATATGTGTAAAAGCTTAAAACAGTGCCAGCTGTTAGGTTCTACTCTAGCACTTTTGTTACTTTCAAGCTTTTATGAAGTCCGCCATTTCTCATCATGTGTGTAAATTCTTGAATACTTATTACTAATTAGATTGCTATTTTTGGTGACTTGATAGCTTCTCTTTTCCTAAGAGTAATTATTGGCATATTCTGTTTTGAATTCCTTTTATGTAATATTTTTCTTATGTGTATCTATTTCCTTAAAGATATACAACCGAGGGCATGGAAAGGGAACAAAGGAGAAACCTCAGGTGAAACAAACATGCCCTGTTCCTGATCAATGATGGGTGCTAGTCCTAATTTATATAGGGCAGGCTGGAAGGAGGAGACAAAAAGCACAAAAAGAGGGAACCAGATGGGTTGCGGCCACTTCTTCAGCGGTCAGCCCACCTTTATGTCTTGGGCAGTATACTATCCTTTGTTTATCAAATAAAACTAAGCTGTAACCAGAGGAGGGGGGAAGGATATACAACTGGTTTCTTTTACATAAAATTTGTGGCTGCTGGAATTTTACTAAGTAATATTGTATAACACACAAGTACACAGGCATGAGTTTCGAAGTCAGAAAGGCCCAGGCTCAAACGCCAACTTTGCAATGATTAGCTCCTGAAGGAAACCAGAATATGTCACCAAAAAATGTGCCTCTTGGACATTAAAATTATTTCTGAGCTGAAGGCAATTAAGCAGCAGTGAAAGCAAAAAAGAATTCCCCTATTCTGCCTAAAGGCAGGATATAAATTGTTGGAGACACTCTCTCTTTTGCCCAGGGATGGCACCAGAGGAATGTGCAAACAAGCCTCCTCCACTAGCTTCCTCCCTCATATTTACCTTCCCCTAGTCTGCGCCCTTGGAAGTCTAAGCTGCTTTCCTTTGCCCAGTTGTTTCTCTCCAAATTTACTGTTCTTTTGAAGATGCTATATAAGCTGAAATGCTAAGTCACTGCTTTGAGTTACTTTTTTGTTGAGGTTTCTCCTTCATGAGGAGAAGGCAATGGCAACCCACTCCAGTACTCTTGCCTGGAAAATCCCATGGACGGAGGAGCCTGGTAGGCTGCTTCTGAGCCACGGAGTGACTTCACTTTCACGCTCCTATGTGATGTGCACTGCATGCGTTAATAAACTGTTTTTGTCTTATTAATTTTGTTAAACAATTCTAGCTGAAAATCTAAGTAGGCAGAGGTAGTTCTGCCTACCCTAACAAGTTTTTAACCTTTACATCTCAGTTTCAGGGATAAAATAAGGGCTACCACTACCTAACTCAAAGTGTATATGGAAGGGAACTTTAGAGCGCCTGAGAATACAATGCCTTATCAATAGTTGGCACTCAAGAAATGGTTAACTGCTTTTTGAAGTAATTACTAACAAAGTAAGAAAAGCCAAAGACATAAATTTAAAATGATAAGTACTGGCTGCATTATCTTAGATAATGAAAATTATTTAGTAAGGGAGCTGCTTATTTTCTTGGAGGCTATATAGAATTCCAAAATCCCACAGAATGAATGCTCAGCTATACTGTACCTTATGTTCAGCATGAGTAAAAAAAGATTTACAGAGAGAAACTCTTGTAACAGAAGACAAAATATTATAAATTCAGAACTAGGGAACAGATATACATCAATGTCTTTCCTAAATTCTAAATTTAACCTGAGTAAAAAATTAAACCTCATTTCAAACCAGAAAGTACTACTACAGTCTCCTCAGTATTTATACAAAGATGATCTTAAAAATCATTGTAAAAATCATTTTAAGAATTCACATATTCACACTAAATAAATACTTTCAAACTAAACCGCCATGAACACTGTTATCTGCACTACCTATAACACAAAAGAAGTACAAGAAAAGTTTATTACCTTTAACTGGTGCACCATCCATTATTTCATATTTGGCGATTGTTTCTGTTTCTGTTGTGGTACTGGGTCCTAGGGCAATAATGTAAATGATATTAATTTAAATATTTCTAGAATATAATTTCCAGGCTTATACCTTCCTCTTATTTTCTGACTACATTATTTTAGTCCTAACTGACTTTCCCCCTTTTGTGAAAATGTTAATCATTCTTTTCTATTTCTTAATCTACACTTATTTACCACCCAACTGAGGTCCCACTCCCTTCTCCTCAAAGGTAATTCAGTAGACGCCTAAAAAACTGCAGGGCCTGAAGTGCTTCACTGTACACCCATGAAAAGCTGCATGTGATTTACAGTACCTGTTCTGTATCCTCCACTCCTCCCCATCCACAGTATCCACAGTTCCTTCCTATGCAGATTCAATCAACTGCAGACCACGAAGCAGTGTAAAATCTACTACTAAACAAAATCCACTATAAGTGGATCCACGCGTTTCAAAGCTCATGTTATTCACAGGTCAACTGTATACAGCTCAGAAATAATAAGGAAGTCTCCACAGACTTCCTTCCTTCCATCATTTCTAGTATCTGCTGAAATAGAAACTAGGAAGGCAGAGCAGTGCAGTGACATGCTAGTTTTCTCTGTAACACCCAAAATGTCTTTTCTTGTTAACTTTAACAGAGATAAAATATCAAAGTGAATGCTTAACTGACATACAGTTCTTTTGAAGAGTCAATGATATAAGTTTAAAAGTACACCAAAACACACAATAATGATCCCAATGTTGTAAAGTATATAATATGCAAAGACTAAGCTCTGTTCTGGATTATGAATACAAATTATTTCTTATTTAAAATTTTCGAGAACACCCAAACATAATTTTTATAACTAGAAAAAATGTTTCAATAACTTTTTTAAACAACAAATGGGAAACTGAAGTTTGGTTTTAATCTCTTTAAATCACTTCAGCAGGTAAAAAATGGAGATTAAGAAATTACAGATGTTTATGACTATCAACTATGACTATCAACTATAAATTCTTAAAAAGTGGTGCCTAAAATTCTTTTTAGCAGAAAACCAGGAAAATTAAAGGGAACAAATTAAATCTATATACTAATTAAAACTAGGGGGAAAAATAGGCAATTCCTTGGCGATCCAGTGGTTAACACTTTGCACTTCCACTGCAGGGAGCATGGGTTTGATCCCTGGTCAAGGAACTGAGATCTCAGAAGCCCCATAGTGCAGCCAAAAAAAGGGAAAGATTAAAAAGCAGTTATGAACCAATAAATGATTTGGGGTAACTTGTCAGCTATCTGGAGAAAAGTAAAGCTGGATCCATAGCTGTTTCTTGCTTACATCAGGAAAATTCCAAATGAATTAAAACTTTAAACAAAATTCCTAAACTACAATGTATTACTTTAGTAGAATCAGGCACAGAAGATTATTTTTAGAACCTCAATGCAAAAAAGGCCTTTCTCACTGTGGTACAAAACCCAGAATCTGTAAGATGTGTATAAGAGACAGATACTATCCTTTGTTTATCAAATAAAACNTTAAAACTTTAAACAAAATTCCTAAACTACAATGTATTACTTTAGTAGAATCAGGCACAGAAGATTATTTTTAGAACCTCAATGCAAAAAAGGCCTTTCTCACTGTGGTACAAAACCCAGAATCTGTAAAAGGAAAAACTGACAATGTGACTTAACACAAACGTCAAGAACTTCTACATGGTAAAAACTACCACAAGCAAGACAAATGGGAAATTTTGCTGTTCTTAATACAGAAAATGTGGTTGATTTCTCTAATATATAAAGAGTTTCTACACTTCAAAAGGAAACGACTAATAATCCAATAGAGATGGGGCAAAGGATATGGATAGGCAGTTTATAGGAGAGAAATACAAATGGCTTTTATACACGTGAAAAGATACCTTCACTCGAATGAGAAAAATGAATCAAAACTACAGTGGGGAAACTTTTCCCCACTCCCATGAGATCAGCTAAATTTTATTAACATTGTGCTTATGAGAACACAATGGAAAAAAAGGCACCTTCCTGCATTCATTGCTGGTAGTAATACAAATTGGTATGGTCCATAAAGAGGACAAACTGATAATATTAATCAAAATTACAAATGAATATACTCTTGGAAACAGCAACTCGACTTCTAAGATGTTATTTTGCATATAAACCAACACATGTGAAATGATATTATTAACTGAAGTGTCTCTAAAGTATGCACTGTACATAACCACTTGACTAAAAGGAAGGGTGTAATAAAGAGGCACTTGCATGTGTATGAATAAATGTTTAAACGATTTTAAAACTTGTATCACCTGAGTAGCTGGGATACATAATAGGACACTTTTTACTGTATAATCATTCACATTTTATTTTTGAACCGTCTGAATTATCTACTCAAAAACTAATTTTTAAAAACATAAATGAGTAACTCACTGCCAGCAATATTAAGTATCAAAGTTAGTATCCAAGGTGGATATTTAAGTTTAAACAGTATTTTAAGATTTTAAAATTTCAACTAAAATGAACTTCAAGAACTCTTTAACTTACCAATTCCTGTGATCTCTTTTTTAATCAGTTGTAACTCCATATGTTGGATTTTTATTCTTACTAATAAGAAGTAAATTTTTCCAACAATCACATCCTTTAAATGATACCTTTAGGGAAAGAATATTTGTCACTTACTAAATATCACTTTACAAAACAAAGAGTGAAATATGTCCTGAAAAGGTTTATTATCTGTAGGATAATTACTGTTTAAGAATACCATTCTGACTATTCATGTATTTAACCTTCCTTTTTTTCAAGAGTATTCATCATTTTACTATAAAAATTAGGAAAAAAACTTTTACTTGATCATCAATAAACCTCAGAGGGAAAAATTAGCCAGAGTAATTGTTAGTCACCTATTTAGAGGTCAACTTCATTTCTGAAGAACTTAAGCAAGGAAAATTAAGATTTTTATGCCTGAAAATGTTTGGCACATGAAGACGTTCTGAACATTAAAAACTTTATACAGGTGTTTAGTGTATTACTCCAAGTGCTAGAATAGAATAGTGCAGTTAAAAAATCACCTGGTCACAAAGAGACCTTCTCTAGGTTTGAATCTCAAAATAATATCCCAAGAGTTGACTAATGCAATTATGTCTCTCTGAAGGCAGACTTCCAGTGACAAGTTTTAGGTCCTAAACTAATAATTTTATCAACAATATAATTTAAGACTCTGAACATGTGTATCACAATTTCAGTGATATAAACTGGGGCATGACAAGCAATAAAAATCATGTAGGGCTTCCCAGTGGTTACGAATTCGCCTTGCAGTCCACAGGACACAGGTTTGATCCCTGGTCTAGGAACATCTCACATGCTATGGGGCAACTACGCCTGTGAGTCCCAACTACTGAAGCATGCTCACCATAAAGCCCATGCTCTGCAACAAAAGAATCACTGCAGTGAGAAGCCCACACACCTCAACTAGAGAGGAGACCCTGCCTGCAGCAACAAAGAGCCAGCACAGTCAACAATAGATAGATATATTTTTTAAAAATTCATATACCAGAAGAGTGCACAGGAAGAGGATAAAAGAATGAACATTCATTTCTTCAACAAACAAACTTAAATGAAAAAAATAAATAAAAGGGAAAACACAAAACAAATTTAAGTATCAAAAACCAAATGATTTTGATTAGCGTGTTTGTTAAGTGAGTTTGGATCCACTGGATTTGAACAAATCTTGTTTGGATACTGACATGAACAAACTTTTATAAGTCATTTAAGGAAATGAATACTGACTAGATATGTGAACATGTTAAATTATTAATATTTTTAGATATATACTTTGGTGAAAGTTTAAAAAGACATTAATAAATAAGAGCCCATTTCTGAAAAAACACAACAGATATAAATACATATACCCCCTCCCATGGAAAGCTATACAAAAGGATATTAATAGTGGTTGAGTGGTAAAGGTGAAAATATGTGGTATTTTTATTTCCCTTGACTTTTCTACATTGTCAATTTTTTTAATAATAAAAAGGTATTATTCATGTAGTCAGAAAAAAGAGCATTTTTGCTTATTTTAAAGAGATGACCAGCTAAAACGATGCCAAGACAGTAAGATAAACTTTCAGATTTACAGGATTAGCTGCCTTCTGAGATGGTGAGATCCTCTATTAAAAAATGGCCAAGAAGAGTCTTACCATGAATAGAATATGAAAGACATCTGCACCAAGTCAAATTCCTACTAAAACAAAACCAAATTCCTTCTAAAGTTTCTTTCAGTTCAGAGATTCTGATGGTCTCTTAACATCAGATTAATGTTGATTCTGTCCTTTCTTTGACCAATTTACAAAGACATAAAAGGTTTATTTCTTAATTTTCCCTGACCATTTATCTGTTTGTAAAAGGCACTTACTTTGATTTATTATATTCAAATTCAATGTGTAGACAATCTTCAATGCCCACTTCCATCTTAATAGAGTTGTTGACGTCAGGATAGGTAGCAAGCTGGTGAACAATCAGATCATATTCTTTTACCAAGTCTGTCAGTCTTCTTACTATTGTCACTTTAAGAAAATACCTACAAAAGTTAATGGAGAGGACAAGTTAAACTTCCTGTGAGATATCTCAGTGTTTTAAATAAGCAAACTTTAGCTTTCTCCTTCCTGAAACTCCTTAGGGATCAATTTACTCCACTTACTTCATGAAGAAGTTTCCATTTTTAAATAAATGCCTTCACCATGGTAAAAATAGAATCATGGACATACTTTTTAGATCAATTTGGAGTACTACCATCAAGCTTATTTGAGGACATCTCTCTGGATCGATTCTTTTTTCTTTTTTTTCTACATCACTTAACCATAGACTAAATCAGATTCACTGAGAAACTAATGGATTTAGAGGGTAATTCCATTTACAAGACAAATGAAGTATCTAAGAAACTGAGGTACATACAAGGGAAGTATATGACTAAAACTTCTTATAATGGGATCCTCTGAATCCTATAGAGGGCTTCCCAGGTGGTACAGTGGTAAAGAGTCCACCTGCCAATGCAGGAGACCCAAGAGATGCAGTTCAATCCCTGGGTCAGGAGGATCCCCTAGAGTAGGAAATGGCAACCCACTCTGGTATTCTTGCCTAGAAAGTTCCATGGACAGAGGAGCCAGCAGGCTATAGTTCATGGGGTCGCGAAGAGTTGCACATGACTGAGTGTACACGCGCGCGCACACACACACACAAATCTGATAGGAGGATCTTATTACATCAGATCTGCATTAGCCAGAAAAAAAATATATATATATATATTTGACAGAATTTTCAAATTTTTAAGTCTTCCAGTCCAAAATTATAATTAGAAGTCCAAGACATTCAATAGTAGTCATTACCTTCTGGTTTGTGTATCATAAACTGTAGACAAAATCAATTCATACCTTAAGCGGACATTGGCACCGATGTAAGATTCATATGGCTTTTCAACTTGCATAAATTCAAAATCGTAACTTCTGCTCTGAGTCAGTTCTCCAGGTAAGGCTAGTTCTTTCACTAGGTTTACAAATTCGTGAGTATTACTCTTGTCATTGAAAAGCTCTAAGAAATTTTAAAAAGTGAAAGACCAATTATGTTTGATATCCATCTCATCAAAACCCAAACTTCTGCAAGTAATTTTTATCCAAAGAATTACTTGGATTTGCCTTCACTTTAAATACCAAAGCTATGACCTGAATTCCATTACCCTATTTTTTTCCACATGGGCATAAAAAAACTCAAGTGGCATAGCAAAATGAAAATTTCTGTTACGAAAGAATTCAATCCTTTAGTGTAGTTAGAGTTTGCCCAATAAGAAGCTGTTTAAATTGCTACATTTCCAGCAATTATTTGAACTTCCTCCCTTCAAGACAAAAATGCTTTGTTGTTTTGCTTTAGTTAGGCAAATATATTACCCTGATAAAACTATACTATGTAAAAGACTAAAATCAAAATTACTATGATTTGCCCCTTAAGTATAATCTCATCCAAAATAGATGTCTAAACAAACATCTACCCATTCCAATTTTGATACTTTCAACATAGACAGTAAAACTTAGAAAGCTAGGATCTATTTTCTTTTCTCTTTCTGCATCTGCAGTACCCAAAGATTTATATAATTTAACTCCTGCTAAAGCAAGAAATATATGTATGGAAACATACACAAGTTGATCTAAGTCAAGAAGAAATTACAACTTTCCTTTTCACATGGAATTTTCTGTTGACAAGTGAGTCTGGCTACAGGTATAAAACTAAGGAAGACAATGGCATGAATAATTAGCAAGTGAAGGATGAAGGTGACACTGTTAATTGTGAATAAAGCTGGTGAAAAACCTAGGCAGATGGAAATTTCAGGGAGTCAACTAATTTACTTGAATTATTTTTCAAGGCTAGTAGCTTACATAACTCCTTTCACTTTTAATAATCAGATTTCATCACAAGTAAAGGCAGCATGAGTCAAATATCATTTAATATAATTAAAAGAAACATGATTATTTAATGTTTATAAAATAAATCCTTTTATTATGCAAAATCAATTCCTTCTTTCCATAAAGCTAAACTCTAATTCAATTATTTAACTGCCAAATCAAACTCTTTTCAAACTCAGTTAACAACAAAAAAAGTAACACTATTTTAAAACTCACCAATTTGACCTACAAATTCAATTCTAATTCCTTGGTGCTCTAGCCTCTTTCCAGGTTGCTTAAAGGCTACGTTCACCTGCCAAAACATGAAATTTTAAGAGATGTTAACAATCCTTTGTGGGCCCACTAGCAGATTCTTTCCAGATGAATATAATATATAAGTACTTCAGGTGTTCATTTCTAAAGTCTGAGAAACCACCACATACCTAGATTATGATGATCTTATAGCTCCAGAGAAGATAAAACTTACTCCTATACAATCACTAATGAACTTACTACTTATACGTACATTTAAAGCATCTGCTTTGTTAGGAAGGAATGTTTCGTTAGAGCTGGAGAACTACAAAGAATCAATAAAAGGGAAAAGTTTCAACTATTCAAATACGTTTTCTAGTCAAATAGTTAAACAAGTCTATAATAGCATTTTAATATAAAGGTTATTAATGATTCCAAAAACTGACCTAAAAGATCACTTTCAGCTTTTTATAACCAACCATATATTGCTATAATTTTTGATATTAAAAGCAACAGTTATTGCCCCAAGTCTGCTACTCATCCTAAAAATATAATGTCTAAAGATTTAAATTTTGAGTATGATATATCTTACATACTTTTGAAATTAAGTATATAATTTAAAATCCCCAAATGTATATCTGCTAAATGGAAACCTTAACATTACACATTTTAATTTGACAAAATATAAAGTATACAGATATTAAAAACAAAATTTCAACCATTTAAGGATTAGCTAAAATACAAAAAAATAAAAACATACTCCCAGGTTGATTCTTTACTGTAAAAAGTATTGGTAATGTGACTCTTAAAAGCTGTTCTTTCAAACAATGCTTCTCAATAGAAATCAAGAACCAATAAAAAGAAGTTCAAATACTTCTGTTTATAAACTATGTAATTGCTTCTATATCTTCTACATTTATAACCAGGGTGAGTTAAGTAAATAAGTAAATAATTAAATTGGAGTATATCACATGATGGAGTATAATTAAAGTATAAAAATAATAAGGTCAAAGAATTTTTAACGATGTGGGAAGATGTGCATGATATGTTACATGTAGGAAGCATGGTCAAGTTGTATACAAGTATAATGCCAATTATATTTTTTAAGTACAGAAAAAAATTCTATGGGTAATTTTGTTTCCTTCTTTGCAGCTTTTTTTTTTTTTTCAAACAGCAATTAAGTTTAATTTTAAAAAGTATATGCTACAGGAGTCCCAAGACAATTCAATGGGCAAAGAATATTCTTTTCAACAAACAGAAGTAGAACAACTCAATCTCACCATACAAAACAAAGAAACTGGATCCCTACCTCACATCATACACAAATATTAATTCAAAATGTAGCAAAGACCTAAATGTAAGAGCTACAGTTACGAAATTCTTAGAAGAAAACACAGGTGTAAATCTCCATTATCTTGGATAGGAAACTGTTTCTCAAATGACACCAAAAGCATGAGAAGTGAAACTTTAAAGAGATAAACGGGACATCATCAAACAAAAAACTAGTGCTTCAAGATACCATCAAGAAAGTGAAAAGACAACTCACAGAAGTAGAGAAAATGTCTGCAAAATATTACTGATAAAGGACTTGTATTTAGAATACATAAAGAACTCTTACAACTCAATGATCAAGACAGACAACCCAATTAAAAATGGTCAAATGATATGAACAGACTTTTCTCCAGAGATGATATACAAACAGCAATAAGCACATGAAAAGATGCTCAATATTATTCATCATTAAAGGAAATGCAAATCAAAACCATATGACCACTTTTCACCCACAAAAATATAATACAGACAATAATAAGTATTGCCAAGAATGTGAAGAAACTGGAACTCTCATACATTGCTGAAGAGAATATAAAATGGCACAGCTGCTCTGGAAAAGTCTGAAAGTTCTCCTAAAAGTTAACACATGACCCAGCAATTCCATTCCTAAGTCTACACTCCAGAGAAATGAAAACACAGTCACACACAAAAGTATACACAAATGTACAGAAATATTCTTAATAGTCAATAAATAGAAACCCAAGTATACTTAACTGAAATGTCAACTGAAGGATAAAGAAACGTACATCCACATACTAGACAGATATATACTAAAACATCATTCAGCCATGAAAAAGAATCGTCCTTTGATAAATGCTACAACATGAAAGAACTTTGAAAACATTATGCTACATGAAATGAGGCAGACACAAAAAGACAGATCTTGTATAACCACTTGTATGAAATAGAAGAAGCCCAGAACAGGCAAATTTACAGGGAAAAATAGTAGACTAGAGAAAAATAGTGGACTGAGAGAAAAGGACAGTTATTGCTTAATGAGTACAAAGTTTCTGTTTGGGATGATGAAAAAATTTCAAAATAGTGGTGATGACTGCACAACATTGTGAATGTGATTAATGCTACTGAATTACGTACATTAAAAAAGGATAAAATAGCAAATTTTACTATATTTTTGACCAAAAATTTTCTTAAAAGTAATAAACTTTGAAGACACCATGCTAAGTGAAAGGAGCCAAACACAAAGGCCACATGTTGTATGATTCTATCGATATGAAATGTCCAGAATAGGCCAAATCCATAGAAAAAGAAAGTATATCTGTAGTTTAGTGGATGCTAGGTGTCTTAGTTCACTCAGGCTGCTGTAANACTTTGAAGACACCATGCTAAGTGAAAGGAGCCAAACACAAAGGCCACATGTTGTATGATTCTATCGATATGAAATGTCCAGAATAGGCCAAATCCATAGAAAAAGAAAGTATATCTGTAGTTTAGTGGATGCTAGGTGTCTTAGTTCACTCAGGCTGCTGTAACAAAAAACCACAGACTAGGTGGCTTAAAAACAACATAAATTTACTGCTAAGTTCTGGAAGCTGTGAAGTTCAAGATCAAAGCACCAGCAGATTTGGTGTCTGGGAGAGTTTGCTTTCTGGTTCACAGATGGCTGCCTTTTCACTATGCCCTCACATGTCAGAAGGTGCACACAAGATTTCTCTGAGTACACTAATTCCATTCATGAGGGCACAGCCCTCATGATCTAATCATTTCCCAAAGCCCCTCCCCCTCCCCCTCCACTCGGCCCCACCCCACCTACAAGTACATCATACTAAGGATTAGGTTTTAACACACAAATCTGATGAGGACACAAACGTTTAGTATATGGCACCANTGTCCGACTCTTTGTGACCCCATGTACTGTAGCCCACCAGGCTCCTGCATCCATGGAATCTTCTGGGCAAGAGTACTGGACTGGGTTGCCATTTCCTTCTACCTAGTCTAATCCCACCATATTAACAACTCATCTTTTCCATGGATCAAGCACTATTTCCTTTACTTGTTTGATGTGTTCCATCCTTTTAATGATTTTGTCACTCTCTTTCAGATTTCTTCTCTTTCTCCCCATCATTTTAAAGGAAGAGTAAAGGAGAAAAGCAAAACATTTATTTCAGATATAACACTAAGACACCAGTAAGTGGCAAAGGACCAGAACAGACAATGCAGTAAAAGGGCTGGTAAACCTAAGTTCAACCTATCTAGTAACCAAAGAATGCTATCAAAGAATAGTATCATTTTTACCTACAGAAATAGCAAAGGTTAAAAAGTGATCATATTCAGCTCTACCCTAAGTGAAACAAGGTATTAAGTGAACATGAGATTTCATGCAAATTTTCCAGGTTAACATGTATTGATACCCTTCAAATATTCATGTCCAGCCACTCCTAGGAATTCATTCTAAAGGAAATAATCTTATCCTACAGAAAGCTGAAGAAAAACTTATGTATAAAATGTCTATATTACTAAACATATGGGGATACACTACAAGTAATTTGAAAAACAGAAACTAGTTAAATAACCAACAGTAGGGAAAATGTATGCTTAATATATTACATATACATAAACATTAACTAATGCAGAGAGACTAGGAAGAAACACATTCAAATTTTAATAGTGAGTTATGTCCATATGATGGGACTATAGATAATTATTTTATTTCCCAAACTGTTTACAATGTATATGTATTACCTTAACGAGCAGGAGAGAAAAACTCTTAATATTTTTTCAATCTTTTATATTTAGAAAAATTTTTTCAAACATTTTATGATTTGATTTTATCTAGGATATTACCATTCTTAAGTATCACAAATTAATGAGTAGTAATCATATTCCATAAGGTATAAGAATAATCCTTGGTAAGGAAAAGGGGGAAAAAGTTAAACCACAGAAGGTATCACAAATGTGTCTGACCATGCATGGACACATTCTAAATGTGCTTAAATCCTCTACAGAGTATCAAGAAATGAGATCAATAGACACAATGACAGTAGTCCAGACTGATAACCTATAAAGAATGAGAAAAAAAACTTTTAGAAAGCTGTCTGTCTAGTCAAGGCTATGGTTTTTCCAGTAGTCATGTATGGATGAGAGAGTTGGACTGTGAAGAAAGCTGAGCGCCAAAGAATTGATGCTTTTGAACTGTGGTGTTGGAGAAGACTCTTGAGAGTCCCTTGGACTGCAAGGAGATCCAACCAGTGCATTCTGAAGGAGATCAGCCCTGGGTGTTCTTTGGAAGGAATGATGCTAAAGCTGAAACTCCAGCACTTTGGCCACCTCATGGGAAGAGGTGACTCATTGGAAAAGACTCTGATGCTGGGAGGGATTGGGGCAGGAGGAGAAGGGGATGACCGAGGATGAGATGGCTGGATGGCATCACCAACTCGATGGACATGAGTTTGAGTGAACTCTGGGAGTTGGTGATGGACAGGGAGGCCTGGTGTGCTGTGATTCATGGGGTTGCAAAGAGTCAGACACGACTGAGCAACTGAAATGAACTAGAGAATTATCTCCAGTCTCCAAAACTCAATTAAAGGAGAAACAAACTTTGAGTGGATCACAGCCTCACTGTAGAAACTGTTGTATGTTAAACAGATTCACATGGTCACAAACACAAAATTCTGCACACAGTTTAATTTAGACTCTGCCCAGTACCCATTTCAGTATAAGAATCTTTCCTGCAAGTGTTCTGTTGAATCAAAGCTTTCAACTGACCTTCTGAAAAACATTTTCCATATCTAATAAAATCATTCAAATTTAGACACAGCACAAGCCACTTTCACAACTAATTCTAATATTCTACAACTAGATAATTCTCGAAACAAAATATTTACCTTTCCTGAAACAGATTCTCCATCATAGAAGAGATAGTGCTTTTCTACTTTGCCATCTTCAGTTTTCATTTCCGCCATTTTCCTGGTTTCCCCATCATTAAGGACAACATCAATCTCACAAATGGGACCGAAAAATCCTCCAAGAAAACTCTAAAATAAAAGAAAAATTCTCACAATTGTTTTGTCAGTCACTACAGTTTAAAATTCAAACTTGATTACCTATAACCTAAAGTTAACCTATGAATTCAGGATGAAGTAAGAATTCATACCAAATACTGCATCAAAACTAAATAAATATCATACAGTATGCATATAGCTAATGCTGCACTGTACCCTTAAAAATTTATGGCAGATAAATTTGTTTTCTACCACAATAAACAGCCCCCCAAACTAAATAAATTGAAACACTATAATTTCAATCATTTCTACAAGTAACCACTATAAATAATCAAATTCTAACATATACCAAAAATCTAAAAAATTAATCTTAACATCTGGATTTGAAAAAAGTTACCTTTAGTTATACATTGTTGAGGTTCTTTCATTATATTGCTATAATGAAACTCATACAATCCCAATTACTCATGAATTATTACAATGTACTGCTTATGGAAAACCTACTGCTATATAAGTATGAACAGGATATGTTACATTGTGTAAACCCTTGAAATAAAACTGGCTCTAATAGAGGAGACTAATTAAATTTGTTAATTTTTCTAAACAAAGTGTATAAGCCTTGTTCTGAAAATCCTGAATATGACAGAAGTAAATGAGACAAAGATCAATTGCTTATGAATGGCAAAACACATTAGCTGGAAATAATACAGAATCCACTGGCTATTCCAGTGTCAGATATAGTTGTGGATGATTTTTTGCCTGCTATAAAAGCTAGTTTTCTAGTCTTTTAAAAAATTTACACAGAGTTATCTCTTAAAAACATAAATCTGGGGACTTTCTTGGAGGCCCAGTGGTTAGGATGTCACAATTCCATTGCACTGGCACAGGTTCGATCCTTGATTGGGGAACTAAGATTTGGAATGCTGTGCAGTGCAACAGAAATAAATAAATAAACCCAATCATATCCTTCAATATGCTGGTGGCAGTATAAAT
This sequence comes from Neotragus moschatus, assembly GCA_006410615.1. Taxonomy (NCBI): domain Eukaryota; kingdom Metazoa; phylum Chordata; class Mammalia; order Artiodactyla; family Bovidae; genus Neotragus; species Neotragus moschatus. The sequence goes on from SJYA01003205.1 coordinate 1,567,845, forward strand.
TGGAACAATTACTTTAGAAAATAGTTGGCATTATCTGGTAAAGCTAAAATATATATATATATATATATAAATAAATAAATGATCCAGGAATTATACCCCTAGGTATCTACCCCTAAACAGAAATTTACACATATAAAGCAGGAGACCAAAATAAGGATGTTCATAACATCATTGTTCACAACAGGCCCACTTAGGAAATAATCCAAATACTTATCAATGAGAAAACGGATACATACATTTTTATCTATATTCATACAGTGGGCAATGGAATGAATTACAACAAAGATGAATCTCACATACACATTGAATGAAAGAGACCAGACACAAAAATACAAGCTGTATTATTCCATATATTAAAAAAGAAAAAACATGATGCACATGATAGTGGTATTAGAAGTCAGGAAGTAGTTGGAAGAAAGCACTGGGGTACTATTAATGTTCTGTTTGGTTTTATCTGAGTACTTAATACATAGGTATACTGACTTTGTGAAAGTTCATCAGGCTTTACACTTATTTGTGCACTTTTCTATAGTTAACACTTACTTTAATGAAATGCTATTTTAAACATACACATATACAATGTATTCCATAACGTGGCCTATACATATCTTGCTCTATTCATCCCTCCAGCCACACCAGCCTCAAATGATGCAAGTTCTCAAATACGCCCAGTCTCCTTCTTGTCCTAGACCAAGTTATCCCAACAAGTCATCCTTTCACTGTGACTCATCTCCATAAAGAGGCCTTCCCTAACTTCCTAATCAAAACTGAATTCTCCAAATCTGGGAAGTGCAACACCATGTAAGTTTACTTCATCATTTATTAGTCGCTCAGTAATGTCCAACTCTGCAACCCCATGGACTGTAGCCCACCAGGTTTCTCTGTCCATGAAAATTTCCAGGCAAGCGTACCAGAGTGGGTTGCCATTTCCCTCTCCATGGGATCTTCCCAACCCAGGGATTGAACCCAGGTCTCCTGCATTGCAGGCAAACTCTTTATCATCTGAGCCACCAGGGAAGCCCATTTATTATTATCTGTGTACTTACTGAGTATTCAACTCCCCAACTGAACTATAAACTTCATGAGGACAGAGACCTTATCCTTTGCTCAACACTGAAGACTCAGTGGCCAGGGGGGCAGCATGTGGCATTTAATAGAAGGCATTCAATACTTGTTGATTGTTAATTTTGAGTAAAACAAATACTGTCCTGATAATATAAAATAAATGGATACATAAAAGAAATGAGCTAAAACTTAGCATGTTTGGTAAGACCAGCCCTCCCCCAGGAAGTTGGCATTGATGCAGTAGTAAAGTCTAGAGCAAGAGGCTTGAGTGAAGGCTCAGTTCTGTGCTCAGGAGGAAGGGTAATGACAAACAAGCTAACAATCCTGGCTAAGGCTATGTGGATCACAGGGTGATACTACTAACATGATGGATGGAGACTGTTTTCCTAAATTCTGAGCTTGCTTCTTTGTTTTTTGGTTTCCTTTTTTTTTGGCTATACCACACTGTTTGTGGGACCCTGGTTATCAAACCTGGGCCCTTAGAAGTGGAAACACAGAGTCCCAACCACTGGGCCACACAGAAATTCCTGCTTCTTTTTTGTTAATCCTTTGTTAACAAAAGGATTATAATTTCAAGAAAGCAACTCAATGAATTACCAGATTAGTAACTCCAAATACATAAAGAGCAAATTTTCCTTTCAACAAGATGTTTTGTCCCTTCCTAGTTAGCTTTCATACCCCAAGTTTTAAACTCACAACTTGCTCAAAATGGTATACATTCTCCTAAGAGCTACAAATATGAAAATGTATAGCAGGTCAAAATCAGTCAGCTGATATTTACTAATCATCAACTACCTGCAAAGCACTGATCCAGCAAAGGGGGCAGGTACTGGGGAGCTGCCATGAGAGAAACAATTATGAAAGAATAGATGTCAGTCTCAAAATCTGAATCATAAAACCGAAGCAGGAAAATAAAATTTATTTTTTTTAATTCCCCCTTAATACTTCCTAGAGTTAGTTCCAGGAAAAATGAGATTTGAAAGCTATAAGAATTGTTTTACAAATGAAACAAAATATTATGGTCACTTTTTCCCAGCTACATAATGCTTAACATATACAACTGAACTGGGATTTGAAAGTTGATATTAAAAGATCAATAATCAAAAATAAAATGTCAAAGTTGCCACTAATTAAAATGGTATAAAACAGACATAAAAGTACATAAACTTCACAATTAACTAACGACAATTAGTAACTGTAAACAATAAGTCTTGTTTTGACACCATATATAAAAATTAAAAATTGTTAGACATTAAAAATATGTAAAAACTATCTGTTGTCCTCAATCATTTTCTGCATGCATGAAGTTATTTCATAAGTAGTGGTTAGGACTCAGTGCTTTCACTGCCAGCGGCACCGGTTTGATCCATCCCTGGTCAGGGATCTAAGATCCCACAAGTCACTTTGTGTGGCCAAAAATTAAACAAATAAAATTTTTATTTCAAGATGTGCATCTTCTTGCACATCCTATCATTTCAAACAAAAAGTTACCTTTTAAAAATTATTCACAGTCAAATGATAATACTTCTGAGTTATATAAAGAGGGAAAAATACAGAACTGTCAGAATGGTGAAGACTACAAGGCAAAGGAATAAAAGCTGTAAAGAAGGTTAGAATATATTAACGTACACTTCTGCTGAAATTACAACAGGCACTTCTGAAACCTTAACAGAAAGACCGCCAAGATCTTTTAGAAAAGATACCTTCAAGTATATATTCAAAATATAGGATTTTCAGGAGCAATATTAGAAATTATACAAATCAAAACTCTTAGGTAGCCTTTAAATAACTACAGGGCAATATATACGACTAATTAAATATTAGAACAATTATTTTCACAGTTTTCTAATCGTATCCTAAATTCACATCACTAACTTTAAGATTTTTCACATAATTTGTAACCCGACATTGAGCATTACTATCTAGCAAAATTACAAGTGGATGTTAAAAGATGAATTTTATAGCCCTCACCGAAGAAATTTCACTATATCCTTTGGATGTAAAGAAAATCAACTCAAGGTGAGGCAGAAGAGAAGCTCTCAAAATTTATTCACTTAGTGCATACAGGAGCAATGAAACAGCAAATTTTCATACATATATTATTACACTTGTGCCAATTTCAATGTTTCCAAGCTTTACAGTTGTATTTGTTTCACGAGTAACTTGAAAATAAAAATTGTTCTTGAAAATAATGCATTAAAAGTAGTAATTTTAAATGTAAGCAAAAAATAGGAGGGCTTTTTACGTTTTCTTTGCAAATTATATTCAATTAAAAAAGCCATCTCTAATCCCCTGACTAGTAAGGTCACCCCCCAATACTTCCTTATCACAGCTGTTTTGTTTCCACGTTAAACAAATAATCACACAAATGTTTATCTCCTTCTGGACTACAAGCTATAAGAGAGCAAGGGCTGATTCAGTCTTACTTAGAGCCCCTGGGAGCGCCTAAGTGTATCTGATGAAAAAAAGAGAAAAGGGCTCCAAGTTTAAGAATGAACATTTCTGTGCTCCTTTTTTAAAAAAACTCGATTCCTGACTTTAAAATGTATTCATCAAATGTAACTTTTTCAAAAAATAAACCTAGCTTAGTCTTGAAGCCAAAAGTCTCAAGCAGATTACAGAACTGCGTGAGCTCTGGGAAACCAGGTACTATTAAAGGAAAGTACACAGTAGGCGCTCAACATATGCATGCTAAGTGAACCAAGTAAATGAATACTACCATAAAATGAGTCAAATGAGATCCAATCTAGAGGAAATCGCCAACACACACAAAGCTGAACGCCATCGTGCTCACGCTTGTGCTTCCCACTAATTGTGGTGAAAGTACTGATTTCCCTCCCTCCGCGGCTCCCTAGGCCATTTCAACATCCCAAAGAGATAAGTTTCCAGAATGGCTTGGTGAAGGAAATGAAAGGCAACGTTTAAACCAGTGGGCACGAAACTACTGCCTTTGACTTAAAAACGTCCTCCCCTCCAACGTCCTTTTCTTTTTCTCTCTCATTCTACAAGTGNACCAAGATGGTTAGATAGCATCACGGATTCAATGAAAATGAATTTGAGCAAACTCTAGGAGATAGTGGAGGACAAAAGAGCCTGGTGTGTCACAGTCCATGGGGTTGCAAAGAGTCAGACATGATTTAGTGACTGAACAACAACAATGGCAACTCAGTTTGAAATAATACATATTTATTGTTGTTTTAAACCACTGAGTTTTGAGGCAATTTATCACACAGCAATAGATAACTAATAGATATTATATTTTTTATTTTCAAGAACTCTTTTTATTCTCTGACACTCTCATTTTAATAGCATGTTGTCCTTGTGAAGATAAACAAAACATCCAGTAATCAACATATAAACATCTAAAATTACAGATTTTTTCATAAATCACTGATGTAATTTCCATTGTATCAGATGATATATCAAGTAGCTGAATGATCATGATAGTAAAGTTCCTGATTCCTATGGACCAATGATAAATCATACTATTCCATTATAAGGTGGGGAAGATAACTAATAAGACTTTAGTCCACAAATAATCATTGATTTAGTGCCATGATTCTCAAGAAAGAAAGAAAGTGAAGTCACTCAGTCATGTCCGACTCTGCATCTCCATGGACTGTAGCCTGCCAGGATNCCTGATTCCTATGGACCAATGATAAATCATACTATTCCATTATAAGGTGGGGAAGGTAACTAATAAGACTTTAGTCCACAAATAATCATTGATTTAGTGCCATGATTCTCAAGAAAGAAAGAAAGTGAAGTCACTCAGTCGTGTCCGACTCTGCATCTCCATGGACTGTAGCCTGCCAGGATCCTCTGTCCATGGGATTTTCCAGGCAAGAATACTGGAGTGGGTTGCTATTTCCTTCTCCAGGAGATCTTTCCAACCCAGGGATTGAACCCACCGTCTCCCGCATTGTAGGCAGATGCTTTACCATCTGAGCCACCAGGGAAGTCTCGAGAGGATAATTCTTCTCAATGGATATTTGGCAGTGTTTGGAGACATTTTTAATTGTCAAATGTGGGAGAGTGCTACTAAGATCAGAAATGCTGCTAAACATCTTAACAATGCTCAGGACAAGCCCCTACAACAAAGAAATATTGTGTCCAAAATGTCAATAATGCCAAGGCTGAGAAACTCTGGGTTAGTATAAACCTAAGAAGACAAACAGAATTATGAAAGATCAATTATATAATATTTTAAGCAATGACTTGAGTGGTAAAACAAACTACATGCTGAGGGAATAGACACAAAGCTTCAGCAAAGTCAATCAAATCAATCATTCCCTTCTCTTTGCTACCTTAGCATTTTGTTTATAACTGTTAAAAATTAGGGGGAAAAGAGCATAATGTAATGTATTACAGTTATTTGTTTCCCCCACTACATTGTGAGTAATCTTAACTGTTTATTCCTAGTATCTTGGTCCTTAGTACATTTTTGTTGATTGCATAATATGAGAAAAAGTGACTGAATTAGAGGGGTACAGAAAGTTCAGACTAGAAAAAGCCCAACCCTTCCCCTTCCCTCATACTCTATAATTATGGCAAGTGATTGATAAAAACAAAAAGGTAAAAGAGTAAGAATGAGAAAGAACATGGGTTATATACTATTTCCCCTATGTGCCTGAGACTAGTTACTTCTATCTATCTACCTTCTTTTGTGCCAGGCAAGACTAACATATATTCAGTCTCACTTGATCCCTGTTAAGACTCTAAACTCAAGGTCAAAGTCTATCTTGGAAATTCCCTGGTAGTCCACTGGTTAGGACTGTGAGCTCTCATTCCTGAGGGCTGGGGTTCAGGAGAACTAAAATCCCACAACCCTTGAAGATACAGCCAAAAAAAAAAAAAAAAAGGACAAAAGCTGCCTGGTGTGTCTTTGTTTCCCTTTGTATCTTCAGTGCCTAGCACAGTACCTGGCTATGCCAGGAATCTTTAAAATAATCTTAGGAAGTAACTATAACACATATTCATGATTATAATTTTTAGGGGCTTTGAGCTAATCAAACTTTTTAATCTTCACCACAACCCTATGGGCAAATGTGGTTAACCTGTAGTACAGATCATAATAACAGCTTGTACATTTATTGATCACTCAGTGACATTGTTCTAAGCATTTTACGTACATTATTTACTTTCAGCAAACCTATAATGTAGTCACTATCATCGTCTTCATTTTAAAGAGAAGAAAACTGAGGTACACGGAGATTGAGTTAACTCATCTGTTGTAACTTAGTGACAGATTTGAGCCCTGGTGATCTGATTTCAGAGGCCACACAATTGCCCCTCCCTAGAAAAACTAGCAAAATTAACTAACTTGCCTTAAAAGAGTGAAGTAAAGGGTGAAATTGGTACTTAGGCCAGGAATTTGAAATTCTAAAGTTCATACTTCTTTTATTAGTCTAATTACTTGTCTAAACATAGACATATTCTACATTTTCTTTGTGGCAAGTTTAAGATCTTTCTCCCAAAAAAGGTCATTTTTTAAATAAAAATCAACCTAGATTATCCTTTCCAAATGTGTAAAACCTTGTACTTACCTAGAAAATGCAAAAATAGTATGTGTATTTTCTAAAACATGTCTTATTTTTCCTGCTGTGTTTTTGGGGAGCCCAAAAATAGGTCTCATGACAGTAATATCCTACTGGGCGTAAAACCCTCTAAATACCTGTTAAATAAATCAGATTTATTCATGGAAAATTCAAGGTGTAACTTAACAACTGTCATCAGAAGTAAAATGCTATAAAGATAATTCCTATGAGTTGGATCCTATGAAAAGCAAACCCATAGAAGAAATTTATCAGGGGATGTCCTTAGGATCAATGCCTGTGGATGATTGGAAGGAAGCAGGGTTAGTCAGGCATAAACTGAGCTGCAGTGGAATCACAACAAAGCTTCGTATGACACCATAAAAAGTTCTGAAGTAGCTGTCCCTTCAGAGTAGCCCCAAGGGGAGCATGAAGTCTGAAACTTTATACTGCCACATATAGGAGTCTTTGGCTGTCAGCTGTCCTAGGAAGGGAGTATGACTATCAGCCAGCCTTCTCTGTAGCTGGGGGAATAAGTCCTCTGATTCTCAAGGGGGAATTTGGGCAACACGGTACAGCACAGTCCACCCTTGTGCCTCTCAGATCTGCTTGCTTCATATCAATTCTGGAAGCAGCTTCTTAAGGACACTGGAGAGTTCTTTTCTTGGGGAAAACTTATGAGGGGAGGTTCAATGCAATAAGCTGCAGCTGCTTCTGCTGCAGCTGGTAGCAAGATATAATTGATACTCATTGAATTCCTCCTTTGTTATCAGTGTAGGTTTTTCTTATCCTTAGCTACTTACATCACTAGTGGTCTAGATGGTTTAGTTGGAGGATTGACGCATACCTTCACTTTCACTTTAACCATGAGGATATGAGCCGCTGGTTACCATACATTTCTCAACCCTGACTGCTAAATTTGTCCATTTACTATCAAAACTGGGTAAGGAAGTACTAAGAGAAGCCTGAGTAGATTTCAGTGGCTTTCAAAGATAGTCCTCCGTGTCCCTGTTGTGTAGCAGCAGCCCTCTCTCCTCTTGATGATCAGATCCATTGCGCCCACATAGATGATTACTTCATATTGACTGTTGAACCCTTGGCAGAAAGGGCTTAAAGTGCCTGAGTGATGACAGTCATAGCTTAAAGTTCAACAGGATTCTTACTATGTCTGTCAAGTGGTAGAAACATTTCCCCAAATATAACATCTAAATTTGCAAAACACAGTTGTAGGAATCAGAAGCACAAATTCCCCAAGTAGGCTTGATGTTTAGTTTGTCCTATCCTACTTCCACTCCTTGGTTCCTAGAGCCATATATTCTCTACATATTAAGGATAACATAAATGTTATTGATTTAGCATGTATATTGCATCCTGGCAGTTGGTATGCAAAACTCAGTATGTCATATCTAAGGTGGTACCTCAGCTGTGCCTTCTACTTCCATCATTCTATCATGTTGGTGGCATCTAGAACCAGTGGATCCTGTTTTCATGTGCCACTGGTAAATCTCTGCTGTAGAATATGTCCTTTGGTCTGACACAATGTTATACATGGAATCTGTTAGTAGATTAAACCTTCTATAAGCCCTTAGATATTGATGCTGCTGAAGGCCCCAAGAGTAGCAAAAACAAATACATACCTAGAATACATATCTATTTCTATTAAAACAAATCTCTGGCATATCCAGAATGGAGGGGGTCTAAGGAGTCAACCTGCCACCAGAGTCTCCTTGAAGAATAGCTCCATATCATCAACACAGCAGTGACCTCTGTTGCTAGCATATGGGACATTTGGCAACATCAGTAGCTAAATTTGCCCTGGTCAGTGGGAACCTATGCATAGCCTGCCTCTCTGCCATTATGGCTACTTCTCCATTAATTCACTGTGCTATCATTAGAGTAGCCCATTACAGAGACTGACTGATACCTACCCAAGTCATTTTATTTACCTGATTGTTTAGTGCCTCTTCTGTACTGGATGTTTTCTGGTTGACATTTGACACAAAGATTTTCACACTTTGCATCTTCTCTCATTAACCCATTCATGTGCTGCTGCAGAATTCTTAGTCCCCAGTCGTCCAGTCTTTTCTATTTTAGGCCGCTTGTTGTTGTCGTTCAGTTGCTAAGTCACTAGGCCCCTTACAAACTTACCAAAACACTTATCAGTATTCGTGAAACTGTATGTATTGTAACCTTGGACTACTTCTTCTTCTATACAGGGTAAATAACCAGGTACACCACTTGAAGCTCTATTCATTGGGAGTTTCCCCTCACAGCTGTTTTCAGCACTACTCCTGATGGACACTGCAGAGCAGTTGCCATCCTTTTTTTAAATTATTATTAATTTATTTTTTTATTGAAGGATAATTGCTTTATAGAATTTTGTTGTTTTCTGTCAAACCTCAACATGAATCAGCCATAGGTATACATGTATCCCCACCCTTTTGAACCTCCCTCACACCTCCTGCCCCATCCCACCCCTGTAGGTTGATACAGAGCCCCTGTTTGAGTTTCCTGAGCCACACAGCAAATTCCTGGTGGCTATCTATTTTACATATGGTAATTAAGTTTCCATGTTACTCTTTCCATGCATCTCACCCTCTCCTCCCCTCTCCCCATGTCCATAAGTCTATTCTTTATGTCTGTTTCTCCACTGCTGCCCTGTAAATAAATTCTTCAGTACCATTTTTCTAGATTCTGTATATATATGTTAGAATACAACATTTATCTTTCTCTTTCTGACTCACTTCAGTCTGTATAATAGGTTCTAGGTTCATCAATGCTTCAAATGCCTTCCTTTTTATGGCTGAGTAATATTCCATTGTGTATATGTACCACAACTTCTTTATCCATTCATCTGTCAGTGGACATCTAGGTTGCTTCCATGTTCCAGCTATTGTAAATAGTGCTTCAATGAACAATGGGATACGTGTGTCTTTTTCAATTTTGGTTTGCTCAGAGTATATGCCTAGGAGTGGGATTAATGGGTCATATACTGATTTTATTCCTAGTTTTTATAGAAGTCTCCATACTGTCTTCCATAGTGGCTGTATCAACTTACATTCTCACCAACAATGCAAGAATGTTTCCTTTTCTCCACACCCTCTCCAGCATTTATTATTTGTAGCCTTTTTAATATTAATTTTATTTTATTTTATTTTTTGTGGTTTTTTTTTTCTGTCTCAGGTGTACATGAGTTCCCAATCTTGAATCCCCCCCCAACCTCCCACCCCATAACAACTCTCTGGATTATCCCTGTGCACCAGTCCCAAACTTCCTGTATCCTGTATCGAACATAGACTGGTGATTCGTTTCTTACATGATAGTATACATGTTTCAGTGCCATTCTCCCAAATCATCTCACCCTCTCCCTCTCCCTCAAAGTCCAAAAGTCCATTCTATACATCTGTGTCTCTTTTGCTGTCTCACATACACGGTTNCCCTGGGATAAAGCCCACTTGGTCATGGTGTATGATCTTTTTAATGTGTTGTTGGATTCTGATTGCTAGAAAGAAGAGAGTTTCTTAATATGCTGCTAAGGAGACCCATTGGTTTTCACAGTTAATCTTTAATTAATCATCCTTGATCTTTCATTAATTACCTCCAGCAAGAGCTATCTAATGCCATCGTCTTTATAATTACTGCTTCTCCATATTCTCAGATGTTTCATATACTGCACCCTGGTGCACTTCCTTCCACTGGTACATCATCCCAGTTCATCATCAGTGCAAGTTTGAATAATTGCAATGCTCTCTTGTGTGTTTTCTGCATTTACAGCTAGGGATAGGGTCCTCATTACCAGCCAAGACAGTAGGTGATCCAGCTCCAAAATCTCATTTTAGCAACTGCTTTCTCCCCATCCTAGCACCAACTTTCACAGGTTGGAATCTCCATGGAAGAAACATTGATTTGAAAACTAGTGCGCACAAAGTTTCTAAGGGAGCTCTCTCAGGGGGGATAGAAGGAAGCAAGACTAAGTAAAAGAAGAAACCAAACTACAAAGCCATCCCAACAAAGCCTCAGCCAAATCCTCAGGGAATTCTGAATCTGTGATTTCCCTGCCAAGTAGTTCCAAGTTCAGGGGAGGAATCCAGTATCTATATGCCCACCTGGACCAGGCATTGGGTGAAGGCTACTGTGGGAAGCAGTGTGGCCTTAGACAAGGCATCTCTTCTACAGAGGTTAATTTCAATAAGGTGTCAGTTCTGAAGAGGGGATCTAGATAGTGCAGGATCCATGACAGACTTTTCAAAACTAGGGGGAACAGGGATGGGCACAGTATAACCTTCAAGAAGAGGAAGTGTTTGGACAAGGATAACCCTTTTTCTGTATGATTGTTTTCTTCATCTGCTAGTTAATAGGATTTGATTCTAGCTATAAAATTTGGTCTCACTGTAAAGTAACTTTACACTTGATGAGAATCTAGAAACATTTAAACAAAAATAATCCTTTCATGAACAAAAGAGAGCCCAGACAGCGTAACCCTTTGATAATACTTATGCTTTAATAGGCTGTTTGCAAATACATAGATATCCAGGGGGAAAGGTAACACAGTATTGAGAGCACAACTGTGCTTTAATTTAGGCAGTAAGTTTCTAAAGGTGGCAGCAATCACACTTCTAAGCAAACAATGTCCACTAGCTCACAAACACATTTGATGGTGATATTAGAACAGTTACCTTCATACTGTAAAACATGTTAAATACCTCCTCTGTACATTCATGGTATGTTGTGTCTGTGTTTTTTCACACAAAAAAAGAGGCATCTCTAGATTTCATAATCAGAGTCAGCTTCATGGAGACTTAGATATGAAATAGTGCCTCTCAATTTGTTTCTCAAACTAAATTTTTTAAAAACAGTATTATTCTTTAAAGCAATTTTATATAGATATGGAGAGTCTAGCTAATTTCATACTGATGTTGTTGAATATGATACATAAGAAATGCAGGTATTTTCCAGGACAACAGGATAGATAAAGGAGGCTTTAAGAATCCATGAGAAAAAAAGATGATAAAACTTAAAAAGATGATAAAAAAAAAAGTTCCTTTTCAGATGTTTTAAATTTTCTAAAAAGCTTTTTGTCCTCAAATTAATCATTTAACCATGGTATACAAAATATATTGCCTGGTGTGAAGATGGGAAACCCTCTCTTTTATATAGTAAAATCTTCTGGTCCATCCTGCCCCAAGTCCTGGTTGTATGAGGGCACATTTCTCTCCCTGAAGTTGTAATGAAAAGCATCGTTTTCTTCTACTGGTTGGTATTCCTCTTCTATTTCATTTAGGAAGCCACTTCCAGGTCCTGCTCCAGAACCTGATCCTGAGACATCCTCAGAAAGAGGGAAGACTTCATTCAAATCCCTGGAATTCTCCAGTCTGAAGTAAGACAGAAAAAAGGGAGGAAAACCATTAAAGTTTGAGACATAAAAAGATAATCATGAAACATTTTTTAAGGTAAGAAAGTAAATGTAGTGACTCAGTTGCTGAAATTAGAAGTCAAAAGTTTCCAGTTATTTAATGCTTTGAAACAAAAAAATAAGTCAGCCTTTCCACATGTTTGCATATACTTAGTGTAACTAACTCATTGCCTTTTTCAGTTCCACATCTGCTCATTGCAGATGGATACAAAATGCTATCACTAACATGGCAATCCTATATTTGGATTTTTTTTTTTAAACAGAAAAGTTCCCATTTCTACACTTTTTCCCACTCAATAGATAGATGATATTTTTCCTAATTTAAAATTTCTACAAAACTTCTAATAACTTCACAGTACATCAATAAAGCTCACTCTTAGGTAATTCTTTGTAACAAGTCAAGAATTATATATACCAACATGGTAACATTTCAGTTTGTGTGTGCTCAGTCGCTTAGTCATGTCCAACTCTTTATGATTCTGTGGACTGTAGTCCACCAGGCTCCTCTGTTCATGGGGATTCTCCAGGGAAGAATACTGGAGTGGGTTGCCATGCCCTCCATCAGGGGATCTTCCCAACCCAGGGGTCGAACCCAGGTCTCCTGCATTGCAGGTGGATTCTCTACAGACTGAGCCACCAGGGAATCCCAGTTTAAATGTTTACAAAGCTTTAAATTCCCTCAAAATTTTTGCCAGTGTGAAGGAAAATAAAAAAGAACTTAAGTTGGGAATTCCCTGGTGGTCCAGTGGTTAGGACTCCAAGCTTTCACTGCTGAGAGCTCAGGTTTGATATCTGGTCGGGTAACTTGGATCCCACATGCCAAGCAGCCAAAAAAGAAAAAAGAGTAAAGCACTCTGGGTAGAAGGTAGAACCAGAAGGGGTTGAGGAGAGGAGAGGGGTGACAGTAAGCAGAGGAAAGGACAACAGCTGGAGAGGAAGCAGAATCAAAGAGAAAATTTTACCTAAAAGTAGGTGATACTAGAGAATGTCTGCAGACTAATGCTGGCCTTCAGAGGGTGGACTGCATAATTAAAGTCCTGGAGAAGGTGCATGAGATAAGATACCCAGCACAAGGAAGGTGGCCTTTGAAGCTGCCACAGTCAGAGTCCAATCAGGAAACTTAATCTAAATATTTAAGACAGGGAATTGCTTACACATGAGATGGAAAAGAAGGAAAGCCAAATAGGGAAGAGTGAGGAACTCCAGAGATGAGCAATGGCAAGAAAACACTTCTCTCCCTGGGCTAGAAGGACAGTAGAGGAAGTGGTACTACCTAAGCCCAGGGACCAAGAGCACTGGTAGAAGCTGAGGTCGTGTATGAGATATTAGCCTTGCCAGAGGTGCCACCAAGGCAGGAATGAGAAGAAACATACTTCTCTCTCCCTGCCACCCATGCTGAGCAATCTCCCTTCCAGGCATCCCACTGGCCAAACTCAGCCATAGATCCAGGAGTGTGAGAAATGCAGATCACAGGGATCAGCCCTCATCCCTCCACCCAGTACAGAGCAGGGATGGGGAAGGAGAAGAAATCTGAGAGCAAGAGTCCAAGACTGACACACAAGGAGAGGCTGTGCATCCATAGTGACAGGGGTTTCAGAACAGGAAGGAAACTTACTGGCTGAGAAAAGGGAAGATTATACAGATGTTTTAAAAAACTATTTAAAGGTTATGTTCTATTTATAGCTATTGTAAAACATTGACCATATTCCTTGTTGTGTATAATATATCTTTGTAGATTGTTTTATTCATAGTATTTTGTACCTCTTAATCCCTTGCCCCTATCTTGCCCCTCCCCACTTTCCTCTCCCCATTGGTAACCACTGGTTTGTGCTCTATATCTGTGTATCTCTTTTTTGTTATATTCATGAATTTGTTTTACTTTTTAGATTCCACATATAAGTAACATACAGTATTTGTCTTTCTCTGGCTTATTTCACCAAGCATAATACCCTCCAAGTCCATCTATGTTGTTACAAATGGGAAAAATCTCTTGGATTTTTATGGCTGAGTAGTATTCCAATGTGTGTGTCCCTGTGTGTGTGTGTGTGTGTGTGTGTGTGTGTGTGTGTGTGTGTGTGTCACATCTTCTTCATCCATTCATCTTGTTGATGGGCACTCAGTTTGCTTCTGCATCTTGGCTATCGTAAATAATGCTGCTGTGAACATTGGGGTATATATATCTTTTCAAATTAGTGTTTTCATTTCCTTTGGATAAATATCTAAGAATGCAATTGCAGGATTATAGTAACTCCATTTCTAGTTTTCTGAGTTTTCTACAGTGATTGCACCAATTTACATTCCTACTAACAATGTACAGGAGTTCTCTTTTCCTACATCCTCACCAACATTTGTTAATTGTGGTCTTTTCGATGACAGCCATTCTGACAGGTGTGAGGTGATATTTTTTGTGGATTTTAGTTGCATTTCTCTGGTGATTAGTGATGTTGAGCATCTTTTCATGTTCATGTTGCCCATTCTTCTTTGGGAAAATGTCTATTCAGATCTTCTGCCCATTTTTCAGGTTGTTTGCTTTATGAATTTGAGTCATGTGAATTGTTTATATATTTTAGATATTAACCCTTATCAGTCATATCATTTGTAAATATTTTCTCCCATTTCAGTAGGTCATCTCTTTGTTTTGTCAATGGTTTCCTTTGCTATGCAAAACCTTTTATGTTTAGTTAGGTCCCATTTGCTTACTTTTGCTTTGTTTCCTTTGCCATAAGACACAGATCCAAAAAAATATTGCTACAGTTTATGTCAAAGAGTATGGAAGATTATGGAGATTTGAGGAGGGAAGAAATAGTATAAAATAGCTGTTTTGGAGGATTTAGGTTATTCCTCTAATATTTTAGATTAAATGAATTTGTTTTGAAATCCATGACTTAAAACAATGGGGGAAGTTGTAACATCAGGTTCAACCTTTGTGCCGGAGAATTAAAACAGAAGCACGGGGTTGCAGAGTTGTATTTTGAGGATGGTGATGATATAATTTCAGTGATGAAAGGCGTTGCCAGTACCCCCAAAGTGATAATAGGCTTACCCAGTTTGGCACAATGACTTATGTGGCTTTCAGAAAGGTGATTTTCTTTTATTATTTTTTTCTTTAATTTAGAGCTCAGATCAAGTGTAGAAATCTTTATAGTTATAAAGGTCTGTAGTAAAACCTTTTTGTCATTGCTCAGAACTGATCAGCCTTTTGTATACACACACCTGCAGCCAATTCTCACTCACTCACCTCTAAGTCCTCAGTTATCCATTGTTACTTTTACACACATGCATATCTTATTTTAAATTATTCTTTGCTTCTCAGAACTACAGAGATCATACATCAGGTAGACTAGGAGATCTTCAGATGCTCAGATTTGGCTATTTTCATCACTGATCCACTTCATTTTTTAAAAAAGATTTATTTATTGGCCATGCTGGGTCTTTGTTGCTGTGAGCAGGCTTTCTCTAGTGGCAGTGAGCAGAAAACTACTCTCTCGGGCTAATCTCTAGTTGCAGTGTGCAGGCTTCTCACTTCAGTGGCTTCTCTTATTGCAAAGC
>SJYA01003205.1:1583460-1629349 GCA_006410615.1 Neotragus moschatus
CTAATATTTTAGATTAAATGAATTTGTTTTGAAATCCATGACTTAAAACAATGGGGGAAGTTGTAACATCAGGTTCAACCTTTGTGCCGGAGAATTAAAACAGAAGCACGGGGTTGCAGAGTTGTATTTTGAGGATGGTGATGATATAATTTCAGTGATGAAAGGCGTTGCCAGTACCCCCAAAGTGATAATAGGCTTACCCAGTTTGGCACAATGACTTATGTGGCTTTCAGAAAGGTGATTTTCTTTTATTATTTTTTTCTTTAATTTAGAGCTCAGATCAAGTGTAGAAATCTTTATAGTTATAAAGGTCTGTAGTAAAACCTTTTTGTCATTGCTCAGAACTGATCAGCCTTTTGTATACACACACCTGCAGCCAATTCTCACTCACTCACCTCTAAGTCCTCAGTTATCCATTGTTACTTTTACACACATGCATATCTTATTTTAAATTATTCTTTGCTTCTCAGAACTACAGAGATCATACATCAGGTAGACTAGGAGATCTTCAGATGCTCAGATTTGGCTATTTTCATCACTGATCCACTTCATTTTTTAAAAAAGATTTATTTATTGGCCATGCTGGGTCTTTGTTGCTGTGAGCAGGCTTTCTCTAGTGGCAGTGAGCAGAAAACTACTCTCTCGGGCTAATCTCTAGTTGCAGTGTGCAGGCTTCTCACTTCAGTGGCTTCTCTTATTGCAAAGCACAAGCTCTAGAGCACACGGGCTCAGTAGTTGTGGCTGACTGGCTTAGTTGCTCTGCGGTATGTGGGATTTCAGTTCCTGGACTAGGGATTGAACCCCTGTCCCCTGCATTGGCAGGAGGATTCTTACTGGACCACCAGGGAAGTCCCAGGAGAGTGATTTTCTATTTAAGCCTGAATATTAAAACTTTTATGATAATTCTTTTTATAATATATCTTTGCCACATGTAACTTTGATATTCAGTGAAATAATGGGCTCTAATACAATTCGATTTTTTGTTACTTATGAATTCCTATTGGATCCTTTTGGCAAGTATAAGGTAGGTTTTATTTGATCAAGAAGAGGTATGGCTTTCTTTTTTATGAGTCACAGCCACTTATTCTTCCTTTCCCTAATTTCTTTTTTTTATCACTACTATCTAAACAGAATATTTTTATTACCTCTCAAAAATTATTTTCTGTGGGTTTTGCCTATTTCTGTACAATTCATATAAATGGAATCATATAATAATGTGGCTTTTTATGTCTGGTTTCCTTTACTTTGCATAATGTTTTCCAGATTCAGCCATGTTGCAGCATTTATCAGTACTTCTTTCTTATGGTCAAATAATATTACACTTTATGTATATATCACATTTTGTTTATCCATTCAGGTGATAGACTCCTACTGGATTTTAATATATAATGTGCTCTATTTACATTAATAAAATAATGTTCAATTATTTTCAATACCTATTGGTGAAAAGTATTCAATTTTTGTTTCTGCCACCAGAAACAGACCTTGTGAAAGTGTGAGTCATGTATTTTTGTGCATCTCATATACCAGTAAATACACTACAGTTTTACCCTGTACTATGCAGTGAAAATGGAACCATGGAAGCAAGACCCTAAAGAAAACACTCTGGGCAACTCCTCTACCTTCATGCCAAGATCTCAACACAGGTTTACAAAAGTAAAATCAAGAAAATCCACTTACGAGAAAATGTCAGGCCTTGGAGGTGGGATTCTGCTGGATTCATCTGGAAGTATATCAAACACTGTTCCCTTTTCTTCAATGCAGTTTGCAGAATTACTGTCAGGACTGCAGCGTACCCACTGGTATCTGGCTCTCTGCACAGGAGAACCTGCCCAAACAAGGAAACCTCATGATCAATAAGTGTCTCTTACACAGCTTCTAATCACTCTTTCCCTAAGACATTTTTAATTAAATAGATTTTAAATTTGTTAGGTAAGGTGTGGACAGGTTTTATGACCATTAATATAACAGGAGCACCCACTGTTTCCCAGCCCTTTATACATAGTTTATCCTTCTCACACTACACCTGTGCAAAGTAGCCTAGAGTTTAACATTAGAATAGGCTTTGGCAGTTAGCTCCCTCTGCTACTGGTGACCTGTGAAACCTTCACTTCTCCAAGTACCCCCCAGAAAACTCAGGAACTAAGAGTGTCTCTTTTTCATAAGCTAGTCACAAAAATTAAATGAGAAAATGCATGTAAAGATCTTAACATAGTGCCAGGCACACAGTAAATAAACACCTAATAATATTAACCATTATTGTCTCTGTACTATTATTTCCATTTTATACAAAGGAAAACTGAGGCTGCACAGGTACTAAGCACCCAGAATTCAACCTTCTATCTGACCCTGAAGTCTGCCTCTTCTGATAGAGATGAGTCAAATTATGTTCAGAAAGGTTAAGAAATGTACCAAATAGTCCTGAGATATTATAGAACCCTAGTTCTTTGGGGCCATGTGGTATTCTTGAGAATGAAAAGCAGATTAAAAACTTAACCTCTTTCTTTGGCCTCACATCTAGTCAGAGATTTCAAAAGTCAAGGCTCTTCTGTTCACCAAAGCTGGGCTTTCACAGCCTCTTTTAATTTCTACATAAAAGGCTCCATATCCTGTGTTAAGAGGTTATATAGGAGATCTCTTATTAATTTACAAAATAAATTTCATTCCTCAGTTTAGCAAGGATGGAGCCCTGGTACTGAGAAATATTTCACTACCCTGCCAAAGGATCGTCTCCTCCCCACCTCAAGTACATTTGATTCACACAAGTACAGCTAATTGTCACCTAACATGAGGGAGCACATCTAAAACTCCTGAAAAGCAGAAAAGTAGATTTTGTTAGGGGCACCACAGACTAAAGCTACCTTGTCCTGGCCAAGCACAGTGGTAACCACTTGCTCGAGTTATCTATCATACAGTAGGAGGTCCTGGTAAAGAATGCAGACTAACAAGCTACCACCCGGCAGCATTTAGGAAAGGTCAGAAGGAAAGAGGAGATGAGAGTCCATATGTCCTACAAACCTCCCAGAATCCTCCTCACTAGAATCCATCTTAGCTGAGTGATGTGCATGCTACCAGGAAGGACCCTGAGTCAGAATAACTAGCCGGAGAGAACCTGAAAACTAACCCCCTTACCAAAAATCCTGAGACTGTGAATTACATGGAAGAGCAGTTCTCCTGGGTGCCCTACCCTGCTGCTCTCTGCCCGGGTGTCCCGTCCCAATCAAGTCTCTTGCTTTCTCAGNGCTGAGTGATGTGCATGCTACCAGGAAGGACCCTGAGTCAGAATAACTAGCCGGAGAGAACCTGAAAACTAACCCCCTTACCAAAAATCCTGAGACTGTGAATTACATGGAAGAGCAGTTCTCCTGGGTGCCCTACCCTGCTGCTCTCTGCCCGGGTGTCCCGTCCCAATCAAGTCTCTTGCTTTCTCAGTACATGTGTCTTGGACAGTTTATTTATTTGGACAATTTATTTGTGTTAGACAAGAATCCACTCTCAGGCCGTGGAAGGGGTCCCCCTTCCTGTAAGAGTTTTAAAGCCCAGTACATTATTGTTCTGTACAGATTGAGATGCAACTGATAACACATATTTAAGAAAACAAAATAAAATGAAGAACAGCATTGTGGATAATCACTGCAATATTTTTTGCAGTACCAAAGACTATAAAATTAAATGTTAATTAAGCTGCAGCCTACAATACTATGCAGCTATTAAAATAATGTGGCAGTTCTCTGGGCACTGATATATAATACTTTCCAAGTGTGTGTGTATACATAGTACATATATGTATATGTGTGTGTGTATACATATATATATATTTTTTTGGCCATGCTATTTGACTTGCAAGAATTTAGTTCCCCGAACAGAGATTTGAACATGTCCTCAGTAGTTAAATCATGGAGTCTTAACCACTAGACTTCTAGGGCATTCCCTCCAACGTTAAAAAAAGTAAAGAACACTGTGCATTGTGTGTTACCATTTGTGTGTGTTGTGGATTTTGGAATTTATTTACATACAAGCTTACAAGCACAGAACACCTCTTAAAAGATACACAACAAACTGATCATCTTAGTGGAGGGAATTGGTGGCTAGAAGAGAGTGGAAGGAAGAATACTGACTTTTCACTGCATATCCTTTTGAACTTTTAGATTCTTGAGTTATACTTACGTATTATCTTTCAAAATTAATTATTTTTATTTTTAATAGCTTTATTAAGGTGGATTTGACATTCAATAAGCTGTGCATATTTAAAGTGTACAATTTAATGTTTCAACAAGTGGATACAGCATGGAACCATCACCACAGTCAAGGGTATGAACATATACAACATCCCCCAGAGTTTCCTTGTGCCCCTCTGTGACCCTACCCTTTTCCCTCCCTTTTCCTGACTCCCCCTAATCCCCCCTCAATCATCAGTCTGCTTTCTGTGATTATAAATTAGTTTGCATTTTCTAGATTTTATGTAAATGGACTCATACAGCTACTTGTCAAAAGTTTTCTGACTTTAACTCTGGGTCTAGAGGGCTCTCTACCTTTTATAGTACTCTGTCCTAAAAGTGGAGAGATTAGTTAGATATTCCTTAAAACTTTGAAAAATATAGCAAAGAAAAAAAAATTATTCCTAATCTCATTACCCAAACCCCTAGAGACTATAAATTTTAGAGTTTTCTTTCCTTCTGGGTGTTACTATTTCTCAGAGAGTATGCACAAGTTGTTTCCCTTCTCAACTATCAGAGGTTGAAAAGTGGAGCCTCTACCAAGGTCAAATTATATCTCAATGGGATAGCCAAGGACTTTGTTCCTAAAAGACTGCAGACCCACAGAATTTTGCAAAATATTCTCTTTCCTTATGAACCTCTATTATGTCTATTTATACTCAACTTTGTCCTAGTTAATATTTCTGATTAACTTTATAAATACAGCTTTGTTAGGTTTCATTAAGATATACATATATATGAAGGGGAATATATAAATAATTCATGATGTTGTTCACCCTAGTATTATTTAAAATAGGAAAACAGTAAATAACTAATCAAAACAAGAGAAAACACTGAGATTAATTCTGAGGCATTAAAATGAGAGAATATTAACCAAATGGAAAAAAAGTAGTAGCTATGGAAAAGACTACATATAATCATAGGAAAATTTATATTAAAAAATGAGTTAAAATAGCAGAATGCCATTCTAGGCATAATAGTTGTTAATACAACTACATATATAGATATGGGGGATGGGAGGAAATACACAGAAATAGCTATAGTGGTAGGCTCTGGTGATTTTTTTTTCTCACTTTGTTTTCTAAATTTCTGTAATAAACAATATTCTTTTAAAATATAAACAAAGCAAAGACTCTAATGTAGAAAGTAAATGTTCTCCCATTGTTTTTCTTCTTTCTGTCTGTCTTGCTTTCATTTTTTCCTTCTTTTTAGGACTACTCCTCTGTCATACTCTTCCCCATAGTTCCTGAATATAGCTTACAAATTTCTGGTCTGGGGCACTAGTCATCCAGAATGGGTTAGCTTTGTCATCGCTTAGAGGCTGAAGGTAAGGTTGCCAGATGACATCACAATGGCCGACCCTTACTAGCTGTATAACTGTAACCTCCCTGTACCTCAGTTTCCTCACCCATAAAACGGAGACAGTAATAGATCTCATAATAATACAAATATTAGGTTCTTAGTACCTAGCACCATTGTCAGAGCTCTTTAAATGCTAGTTTCTGTGATGAAGAGGATGACAATGACCTATTGACCTATCTCTGATAGAGATAAACCAAATTTAAATTCCTGTCCCACCACTGAGCACCTTTCTGATTCTCAATTTCTCATCTTTGAAATGGGAATAANGCTTGAACTTCTGGAAGTTCACGGTTTACATATTGCTGAAGCCTGGCTTGGAGAATTTTGAGCATTACTTTACTAGCATGTGAGATGAGTGCAGTTGTGTGGTAGTTTGTGCATTCTTTGGCATTGCCTTTCTTTGGGATTGGAATAAAAACTGACCTTTTCCAGTCCAACAGGGGGATGTATTACTTTTCTTGGGAATATTTTCACAGGGATCAAAAATATGGGAAAAAAATCTCTTAGGAAATATTTCAGATGTGAGGGAATGGGAATGGACACATGACTAGGGGGAATAAGACCCTTTAAAAATGAATCAAGAAAGGAGGTCTTTATTTGACTTAAATCTTATTTTTTCCAAGACATACTGTCTATCAATACTATTCTAAATTATTTTTATATCTTTATTAAATTATATTTCCCTATTAGAAATTAATAAATGCTTACTATGGAAAGGTGGNTGACTAGGGGGAATAAGACCCTTTAAAAATGAATCAAGAAAGGAGGTCTTTATTTGACTTAAATCTTATTTTTTCCAAGACATACTGTCTATCAATACTATTCTAAATTATTTTTATATCTTTATTAAATTATATTTCCCTATTAGAAATTAATAAATGCTTACTATGGAAAGGTGGGCAGCTGAGGGATGGCAAAAGGGGACTTATAGGAAAGTACAAATCTCTTATCACCTTCCATCCAGATTACCTCCACTATGTCCTGCCTTTGGTAATTCAAAATAGCATACACCACTTTCTTGCTCACTGGGGTCCTGCTTATCTCCTCTTATGGCTTTTATTTTGCACCTTAACCTGTGGCACTACCTGGCCTCACAAGTGTCTCCAGACCTAACATGTCTCCAGAACTAACTTGATTCCAGTCAATTCTATCACCAATCTATCAATTCACCACCTGAATGCTCTGAGCTCACAAATTATCCAAGTTCCCAAACTCAGTGATAATATTTTTTAGGCTTCACAACTCAATCTCACTCCTACTCCCCAAAATACACAGATACTGAAGTTCCACTCACTCACCTGCAATTATATTTAAGGTTATTGGTCACTAAGGAAGAGAGAAATTCTTGCCCCTTAATTTGTATCCACAGGACATAAACCAGATCTTCAACGGCCTGTTGATTTCAATCCTCTTGAGGCTGACCACATTTGCCAATAAAGTTACTACACTTTAGTTGGTTCTTATTTTTTTCCCAGACTCTAGGCTCATTTTTTTCTTTTTGCAGGAGTTGGGGTGAGGAAGTTGTTTTTGTTACAAACATGAAAATGAACAAAATCTCTTAGTTAAATGCTTTTTAGAAGCTTCACCATTTGGTCACAGTTACTACATTGAGATAGTAAAGGTTTTTCTCATGGGAAACCTTAACTTTTAATCCTCACTAAAGAATGAAAAGAAACTGCCTACCCTCCATCCAAAGAGACAGAATCTACTGCTAGAATAGTTGCTCTTCTGACCTCAACAATATTCTCTGCATTTAATGACCTTTATTTGATGACATACATGCCCAAGTAGACCGAATTTCTAGAAGAGGTTACCATGTTTCTGTATTTTCCCATAAGGCAATGAATGAATGGAAAATGAATGAAATCTGTATTGAATACTTCTATTCTGTTGTATGTGCTAGTTTTGTCTTCACACCTTGATTATTCCAGGGATATAGTTTTGACTGGTGTAGAGTATAATGGGCTCAAATAACTATTGCTTACCAAAAAGTTAACAGTGATGTTTTCTAGCAGTAAGATGACAAATGTTTCTTCTTTATCCTTTGTAGACTATGCCAAATTTTGTAGAATAAAATTATGGATCATCTTAGTAATCAAGGAAAACACAATAAAAATATTTTGGTTGTTGACAAAAGTTAACTTTAAAACACCCAACACTTTTAGTGGCAAGCATTCTTTGGATAACCTCCCTTGAGACACAGTGAGACTAAAGAAATTGAATCAGAGATCAGCACTCAGGAACTGTTTGATAAAAGTAATTTTCCTCAAGGTGATGTTGCTGAGCTAAGCCTCTTCAGTCACATCCAACTCTTTGAGACACTATGGACTGTAATCCCAGAAGTGGGTAACCATTTCCTTCTCCAGCGGATCTCCCCAACCCAGGGATTGAACTCACATCTCTTATGTCTTCGGCATTGGCAGGCAGGTTCTATACCACTAGTGCCACCTGGGAAGCCACAGGAATACCACAGACTGAGGGAAAGTAGCAGTCAGGGAGGCTGAGGGGAAAGAACATTTGTGAGTTAGGTAAATAATCCAAAGTCATCACAGATGAAACAAGAATAGTTTCTTTTTTGATTTTAGAATATCCACAGAGATAATACTATCAGCTCATGGCGGGGATGGGGACGGGTGGCTTCTCTGGTGGCTCAGCAGTAAAAAATCTGCCTGCAATGCAGGAGACACAGGGTTAGATCCCTGGGTCCGGAAGATCCCCTGGAGAAGGAAATGGCAACGCACTCCAGTATTCCTGCCTGGGAAATCCCATGGACAGAGAAACCTGGAGGGTTACAGTCCATGGGGTCTCAAAAGAGTCAGACATGACTTAGCTACTAAACAGCAAAATCGTGGGGGTGGAAATGAGGTCTCTTTCACTCTTTCCAAGAACTTGGAAATAGGAAAATGAGACCCTCTTCAAAAAATGAATTGGAGGAAAAATGTACAAATTCACCCTAAAACAACAGAATGAGGAAAGGGACAGATAAAGAGAGAAATCACATTAGCCTTTGCCAAAGCACATCTTACTCTAAAGACCAAACTGAGATCTCCTTGAATGGAATCAAAGAGGGGGAATTCCCAGGGGGAAAGGGGTGGTCTCTCCTTCTTCTGGGCTGCTAGGAATGGATGAGTAGGTCAAGTTTGCAAAATTCCTATTTTAAGGGATATAGTTTTAAATTCAGATTTATGCACCTCAAAAAAAAAAAAAAATATATATATATATGCCCAAGGTGCTCAGAATGTTAGTGTCTGCTCTTATTCTCATAGCTGCTGCTGCTACCGCTACTGCTGCTGCTAAGACACTTCAGTCGTGTCCGAATCTGTGCGACCCCATAGATGGCAGCCCACCAGGCTCCCCCGTCCCTGGGATTCTCCAGGCAAGAACACTGGAGTGGGGTGCCATTTCCTTCTCCAATGCATGAAAGTGAAAAGGGCTGCCTTTTGATTAATGAGGTTCCCACTAGAGCTAAGTGACTTGTGCTAGAAGGGCTCATTAAAGAGCAGGACACCGCAGAATTAGCTCTGCAAGGCTTTCCTTCACTGCTCACTTTCCTACAATGCTACTTCCCAGAGCTTCCAAACAGAACCCCAAAAGACATTCTACTTCCCATCTTTATCTCTATCTCAACTGGCTTAGTCTCAGGTGATACTCATTGAAGGTATTATCCCAACATTTGCATTTTAATAGAGGATGATAACCATTAATAAACTTATTTTAGATTTTAATCCTCAAGACAAGCAGAGGTGGAGGATGGGGTTAGTGGGGAGGGATAGACCGTTAGGGGCAAGTAAAACCTTGCTCAATCTATCTCTGTTCAAAACCACACTGTTGGACTTGTAGGGCTTGCATCAAGAATCTCCTTGTTCCATGTTGACCAGGAGACCCCCTCTTCCCAGAGGCCATAATGGTTATCATAGTGGTGATTGGGATAAAGTCAGGACACAGCATGACTAACCCACCCAAGCTCCCTGCCCAGAACCATCCTCTTGTCATTTAGAACTGTAGTGTCCATCAGGGTAGCCACATGTGGCTATTAAGTACTTGAAATGTGACTAGTCTCAATTGAGATGTTCTGTATTTGTAAGGTATACATTGGATTTCAGAGATATAGTAAGAAAAAATGAATATAAAATCTCATTAATAATTTCTCTATGTATTCATATTATATGTTGAAATACTATTTTAGATATATTAGGTTAAAATGTATTATTAAAATTAATTTCACCTGTTTCATTTTACTTTTTTAAATGTGACTACCAGAAAAGTTGAAATCAAATATGGCGGCCTGCATTTGTGGATTGCATTGGGTTTCTATTAGACAGTTTTGGCTTAGAAGATGGAGGCTCTTTTAAGATTAAAAAACATATTGGTTAGAAAGAAGAGGGGCACAGAGAACTATATTCAATATCATTTGATAAGCCACAATGGAAAATAATATTTTAAAAAACAATATATATATATAGCTGAATTATTTTGCTATATAGCAGTAATTAACAGAACTATAAATCAAGTATACTTCAATTAAAAGTAAATATTTCTATAACAAAAAATTAAGAAAAATAAAGACAGAGAGAGATGCATGACCAGAAGTGTGCTTGTACTGAAAATGACCCTAAATAGGTACTTCTCAATGAAAAACACTCATTGGTTAGGAGGAATCCACATAACCCAAAGAAAAAACACCCACTGGTGACTTTTTCATTGGGACATATGTACAATTAGATTTCATTGTTTAATTCACTCGATGACATAACTGTACTGTGCAGTAGCATTGTTTTTACACCTATTATACAGATGAGAAAACTGAGGCACAGAGAGGTATAAATGCACGTGTGATTGAACTTTTGGCAGTCAGACTTCAGATGCTGACTTGTACCTGTTCTGCGACCCCTCACATAAGCTCTCCTTCCTGGGTGTAGTTTCTGAGGGGACTTTTCTTTGTTAGTCTTGTTTCCCAGCAGGCCCACCTCAACTATGCCCTGGCACTACAAAATCAAACACTCCAGTCTGTCAAGGATAGGGAAAGCCCCTACCCTCAGGGCTCGGTATCATGGAGTTTGGGCAAACCCAAGTACCTGAAAATATGGTGCTCTCAAACTCCTCTTAGCAACTCAGTAGGTTGTGAGAACACAGTTTTGCATTTCTGGACCCTGAAGCCTAAAGGCTAGGAAGTTTTGCCAGGTTTTTAATTTGTCAGAAACCGTTTTTTTCACCTTACATAATACTTTCCAAACTTTCCCAAACTGACAGTTGGCTGCTTGCAAATGTTCTGAAGCTCAGCTAAGGAAATATTCTCAGAGAGCAGCCCAGAGGCCCTCAGAGCCCAGTTCCCACAAAGGGATGACAGTTAAATGCTGGTGAGAGGAAGCCTTTTGCCTCTTTCACCTCGTTTTTTTTCTCCTGACCAAAAGCCATATTCTTGCCTTCGGTTTCCTCAGAAACCACTGAAGTTAGATAGTTTTGCTTTTAAAAAGGCTCAAAAATAAGAATAATTTTCTTACTCTTGCTGGAAAGATGCTGCAATTGCCACCTTATTTGTAACTTTGTTATTATTATTGTAACTATTATTGTTATTACTATTATTATTATAAAGTACACTCAGGGGATTGGTGGGTAGGGGGTAGTGGCCAGATGTTCCCTGTCTTCTTTGACGGACCTGGTTTCCGAGGCCCAGGGAGCATATGATGCTGTCAAAGCCATGACCTATTGTATAAGAGCCTGGGTAGAGGCTAATTTGGCTTGGCCCAGGGGTTCAGGCAGAGCCTGGTTCCCTGGGTCAGATAAGTCATCCCCCCTAGCAGGGCAGCCACAGAGCAATTAAAAAAGGCATGTGTGGCCTCCTGCCTCCTTCCTCTGGCCTCTTCTCAGATTCTTTATCTTTCGGGTAGCCACTTCCTGATGTTTGNTTGTATAAGAGCCTGGGTAGAGGCTAATTTGGCTTGGCCCAGGGGTTCAGGCAGAGCCTGGTTCCCTGGGTCAGATAAGTCATCCCCCCTAGCAGGGCAGCCACAGAGCAATTAAAAAAGGCATGTGTGGCCTCCTGCCTCCTTCCCCTGGCCTCTTCTCAGATTCTTTATCTTTCGGGTAGCCACTTCCTGATGTTTGTGCTGGATTTTTTCTTTGAGACTTTCCATTGCCTGAAATGCTGGATTCCCAGACACCCTCAAGGCTAAATCGTTTTTCAAGTCTTCACTCAAATCTGACGTTCTTAGAAGGCCATGCTTCCCATCTAATGGCTTCCCCAGTGATGGTGGTTTAGTTGCTAAGTCTTGTCTGACTCTTTGTGACCCCATGGACTAGGGTTCCCAGGCTCTTCTGGCCATGGGATTTTACACCCAAGAATACTGGAGTGTGTCGCCATTTCCTACTCCAGGGGATCTTCTCGACCCACGGATGAACCCTCATCTCCCTGCATTGCAGGAAGATTCTTCACTCTGAGCCAGCGGGGAAGCCAGGAATCCTTGGTGGATCAGCGGTAAAGAATCTTTCTGCAATGCAGGAGATGAGGGCTTGATCCGTGGGTCAGGAAGATCCCCTGGAGTAGGAAATGGCAATCCACTCCAGGATTCTTGCTGGAAAACCCCTCAACAGAGGAACGTGATGGACTACAGTCTATGGGGTTACAAAGAGATAGATGATGCTCTTGTGCTTCCTATGCAATACTGCAGCCTCCCAGCCCCATCCCTTTTCTTGTTTTCTATAGCATTTATCAGCTAATTGTCTTCCTTCTCCTCTAAAATATAAGCTCCATGAGAACAGTGGTTTTTGTTCATTGATGTTCCCCAAGGGTACGGAAGAACCCATGGTCACTGTAGGTGCTCAGTGAACACTGGGTGAAATGGAAATTGTTCAAAGCTGTTCTTGATGCTCACCAGTTCAGCCAGTAAGAACTTCAAGGCAAGGTCTGTGTCCCTGCCACAGGCCCAAAAGTGCAGTGCCCGGCACATAGGCAATCCCTTGTGATCAATGTACATTCTAATCTGCATAAAAATGTCAGGAGAGGAGGTCTTATGCATAACTTTTTTTTAATACTTCTTTTCACTTTTATTTCCTGTCTGGAATATGAAAATAACAAATCAAGCTAAAACAAAACTCTGAAGACTTCATGTGCTCTCTGGGTGTGACCCTCATTGTCTAGCACGTAACCAGTGGAAGGAGAGAGCCTGTAAACTCCAAACACTGTTCTCAGGGCAGGGGACAGGAAACCGGGCCAGTGGAAAGAAGCCAAGCCCTTCTTCCTCAGAGAGATTTTGAGACATCATAAGACTATTTTCAAGCATGAGAAAGAACATGCTGATAGGCAATTTTCCATCCCTACAGGTGACAGAGCAAGAGAAAAATGCCCATTTCTGACTATAAGAGCATTCAAATGAGATTTAGAGAATACTTGCCTTAGAAGGAGATGAAATATCAGCAGAATATAATCAGGGGAAATTCGAGATGCCTAACTCTGGAGTAAAAAACTTCTGATTAAAAAAAAAAGTAAGGACCTTCCCGGCAGGCCAGCAGTTAAGACTCTACTCTTCCACTGCAGAGAGCACAGGTTCAATCCCTGGCTAGGGAACTAAGATCCCACATGCTGTGCAAGGCAGCCATAAAGAAAGAAAGAGAGAACATTTAAAAAAAAAAAAAAAAAGCAAACAAGTAAAATTCTTACATTCATAGGACAAAGTTGATGTTCCTTTTCCCAATTCTGGATTCTAAACATTAGGGTCATATTGTGGCAAGAAAATGGTGTGATTGGGAGCTGAGGCTTAGACTGAGACTGCTTGGGTTTAAACCTGACATATCGTAGCTATGATGCTGGGCAAGTTGTTTAACAAGTTATGCCTCAGTTTTTCTACCTTTTAAATGGGGTGATAATTGCATCACCCTTCAAGGATCAGACAAGTGCATTCACCTTCCTGTGAAGATCTGACACCTTGCAATAAGGACCAAAATCAGGCAAGCCCTCAGTCAGTGCCCAGTAAGCAGGCTCTCTTACCATATGGGCATGGTGAAGTTAGTAGTCCTTAAAGGTAGAGGTGGAAAACTGAAATAGGAGCCACAGGCAAATCTTAATGGAGACAGAAGCTGCAAGGAGACACATTACATCTGGTAACTGGAGAGTGGTAAACTTGGGGGTTGGAGGCCATAAGAGGGTGGACAATTGGGAACTCTAGAAGGTAAAAAAGCAGGAGCAAAAGCTTCCTGACAATCTCATTCACCATTGCAATGAAAAGAGTAAAATACTTAGGAACAAATTTACCTAAAGAAACAAAAGACCTATATATAGAAAACTATAAAACACTGATGAAAGAAATCATAGATGACACAAATAGATGGAGAAATATACATGTTCATGGATCAGAAGAATCAATATAGTGAAAATGAGTATACTACCCAAAACAATCTCTAGATTCAACCCTATCAAGCTACAATGGTATTTTTCACAGAACTAGAACAAATAATTTCACAGTTTGTATGGAAACACAATAAACCTTGAATAGCCAAAGCAATCTTGAGAAAAAAGAATGGAACTGGAGGAATCAACCTGCTTGACTTCAGACTATACTACAAAGCTGTGGTCATCAAGATAGTATGCTACTGGCACAAAGAAAGAAATATAGATCAATGGAACAAAACAGAAAGCCCAGAGATAAATGAATGTACCTATGGACACCTTATCTTTGACAAAGGAGGCAAAAATATCCAATGGAGAAAAGACAATCTCTTTAACAAGTGGTTCTGGGAAAACTGGTCAACCACTTACAAAAGAATGAAACTAGAACACTTTCTAACACCATACACAAAAATAAACTCAAAATGGATTAAAGATCTACATGTAAGACCAGAAACTATAAAACTCCTAGAGGAAAACATAGGCAAAACACTCTCTGATATAAATCACAGAAAGNTGCTGCGATTCATGGGGTCGCAAAGAGTCGGACACGACTGAGCGACTGAACTGAACTGAACTGAATCCTGGCCTCAAAGTTCCCTTAGAAGGAGCTTCTCTGATAGGATCCATCTGCAGCATCTCCTCTTTTGCGGTGTGTATGTGAAGTAGAGATAGGGAAAACCTAACAATGGGCGTGTGAGGCAAGACCCCACAGAGGTCCAAGCCCTGGAGATAAGCAGGGCCTAGAGACCTCCAACCTTGTTTCAGTCCCCTAAAGAGGATAGTTACTATCTCAGAGTAGCCACAGAGGATGAGGTTAGTGTCACCCCTTAATGCCTTCTGCAGGCGAGAGGAGATAGGAGGCAGGGTCCTGCCTCTGCTTAGGTCTAGTTTCCCCTGGATGTCATTTTCCTGGCTGTTCCAACCCTTTCCCAACCCTGGCCTGTCATGACACCAGCATGGAAGCTGATAAGCACAGGGACTGGTTCTATATGGGTAGCCAGCAGAGAGGAGGTTCTCAGGATATTTTTGTAGACCAGACACAGCTGGATCCAGTGCATACTGTATACAGCATGAGGGTTCAGAGCATGGTTGAACCAAGCTGCCTATGTTCACTTCCCTGCTCTGACATCTGCTAGCTGAATGCCTTGGGGAGCCTTTAACTTGCATGTACTCCAGTTTCCGCACTTGTTAAAAATAGGACAATACTACTTCCTTCACAAGGACGTTATGAGAATTAAGTGAGTTGAAGCAGGAAGCCCTCTAGTAGTAAGTGCTCAATGGTTGTTAACTGTCAATTAGCACTACTATATTTAGCTGCATAATACTGGGCAAATCACATCTCTGAGCTTTGGTTTTTGTTCATGTAAAGTAGTAATATTATCCACCTCACAGGGTTGTTGGGAAGATTGAAAATATCATATACAGAGGACTTAGTATACTGCTTGGAAAACAATGGGTAAGAAGTCAGCCATTTACTGTGTTGGACAGACTATTTTCCTGTGTTCCAAAATCACTGTACATGGCGGCTGCAGCCATGAAATTAAAAGATGCTTGCTCCTTGGTAGAAAAGCCATAACCAACCTAGATATTAAAAAGCAGAGACATTACTGACAAAGTTCCATCTAGTCAAAGCTATGGTTTTTCCAGTAGTCATGTATGAATGTGAGAGTTGGATCATAAAGAAAGCTGAGTACCAAAGAGTTGATGCTTCTGAATGGTGGTGTTGGAGAAGATTCTTGAGAGTCCCTTGGATAGGAAGGAGATCAAACCAGTCAATCCTAAAGGAAATCAGNCTAGTCAAAGCTATGGTTTTTCCAGTAGTCATGTATGAATGTGAGAGTTGGATCATAAAGAAAGCTGAGTACCAAAGAGTTGATGCTTCTGAATGGTGGTGTTGGAGAAGATTCTTGAGAGTCCCTTGGATAGGAAGGAGATCAAACCAGTCAATCCTAAAGGAAATCAGTCCTGAATAATCACTGGAAAGACTGATGCTGAAGCTGAAGTTCCAATACTTTGGCCACCTGATGCAAAGAACAGACTCATTGAAAAAGACCCTGATGCTAGGAAAGATGGAAGGCAAAAGGAGAAGGGGTCTATACAGGATGAGATGGTTGGATGGCATCACTAACTCAATGGTGAGTCTGAACAAGCTCTGGAAGTTGGTGATATACAGGGAATCCTGGCATGCTTCAGTTCACGGGGTCACAAGGAGTTTGACACAACTGAGTGACTGAACTGGATTGATTCCAGTCTTTCAGGGTCTTCTTAGTTGAGTGAACAACTGGCTGGATATATTAGTAGTCCAGGTGGACTCTGGAAAAGATAAACATACTCTGGACCTCCCTTGTTGGGGGCACATCAAGAATAGCTTCCAGATACAACATCCATCAACTTGATTCACTGGTTAATTTCCTCCAGTGTTGAGTCACCTTGTGGTCCTCTTTCCATTGGAGAAATGTCTCAGAGAGGCTCCATTTTCAGACCTGTGCCTGAGCAGGAGCCCCAAAACCCTACCCTCAAGGATGGATTAATGGTGGTATTTCAACCAAAGGGTGGTTGCTGCTACCACNCACTGGTTAATTTCCTCCAGTGTTGAGTCACCTTGTGGTCCTCTTTCCATTGGAGAAATGTCTCAGAGAGGCTCCATTTTCAGACCTGTGCCTGAGCAGGAGCCCCAAAACCCTACCCTCAAGGATGGATTAATGGTGGTATTTCAACCAAAGGGTGGTTGCTGCTACCACTGCTGCTGCTAAGTCGCTTCAGTCGTGTCCGACTCTGTGCGACCCCATAAACGGCAGCCCACCAGGCTCCCTGTCCCTGGGATTCTCCAGGCAAGAACACTGGAGTGGGTTGCCATTTCCTTCTCCAATGCATGAAAGTGAAAAGTCAAAGTGAAGTCACTCAGTCGTGTCCGACTCTTCGCAACCCCATGGACTGAAGCCCACCAGGCTCGTTTGCCCATGGGATTTCCCAGGCAAGAGTACTGGAGTGGGGTGCCAGGGATTATTCAGGGCAGGACCTTTACTAGTTAGCAAATGTCAAACCAAACCAAAAACACCCTACTTGTTCCTTGTCCCCAAACCAAGTCCTCTACCATGTGCTGACTCAAAGGTCCCCACAAGACTGGCAGAGTTGGGGTCCTATACATACCAGGACCTTAGGAAGGGAAAGATGGCAGTGAATGCCTGCCTCCCAGTTTCATAGAGGCCAACCTCTGAGGAAGGTTGACCTGCAGTTCTCAGCTCTGAATCCTGGGCCAAAAGGTGATGTTAGGAAGTGCCTCCTCTGTGAGGGCCAGCCTTTTTTACCTTGCTGTTCTCTGAACTCGGAGTGGGTCCCAAGTGGACAGGGGTTTTTCCCTCCTTTTTGTGATCTTATTCATACACAAAAAAACCTTAGAGGTTAAAAAAATTAAATCATTTGATTATACTTTTACTAAACCACTGTAACTATAAAGAACTAACTTACTTGCAATCTAGACAAGAGGTGACAGTGCTTAAACTTTTTCTTTGATGTGTAGTATGTGATTGAGAAGTGATTCTTCTCCCAGATCTTTTCCTCCTCCAATCTAAATACCTCTCAGTTCAGTTCAGTCAATCAGTCGTGTCCGACTCTTTGCAACCCCATGAATCGCAGCACACCAGGCCTCNGAGGTTAAAAAAATTAAATCATTTGATTATACTTTTACTAAACCACTGTAACTATAAAGAACTAACTTACTTGCAATCTAGACAAGAGGTGACAGTGCTTAAACTTTTTCTTTGATGTGTAGTATGTGATTGAGAAGTGATTCTTCTCCCAGATCTTTTCCTCCTCCAATCTAAATACCTCTCAGTTCAGTTCAGTCAATCAGTCGTGTCCGACTCTTTGCAACCCCATGAATCGCAGCACACCAGGCCTCCCTGTCCATCACCAACTCCTGGACTTCACTCAAAGTCACATCCATCGAGTCAGTGATGCCATCCAGCCATCTCATCCTCTGTCCTCCCCTTTTCCCCCTGCCCCCAATCCCTCCCAGCATCAGAGTCTTTTCCAAGGAGTCAACTCTTCACATGAGGTGGCCAAAGTACTGGAGCTTCAGCTTTAGCATCACTCCTTCCAAAGAAATCCCAGGGATGATCTCCTTCAGAATGGACTGGTTGGATCTCCTTGCAGTCCAAGGGACTCTCAAGAGTCTTCTCCAACACCACAGTTCAAAAGCATCAATTCTTCGGCGCTCAGCTTTCTTCACAGTCCAACTCTCACATCCATGACCACTGGAAAAACCATAGCCTTGACTAGACAGACCTTTGTTGGCAAAGTAATGTCTCTGCTTTTGAATATGCTATCTAGGTTGGTCATACCTTTCCTTCTAAGGAGTAAGCGTCTTTTAATTTCATGGCTGCAGTCACCATCTGCAGTGATTTTGGAGCCCCCCAAAATAAAGTCTGACACTGTCTCCCCATCTATTTCCCATGAAGTGATGGGAACAGATGCCAT
Organism: Neotragus moschatus; assembly: GCA_006410615.1. Lineage (NCBI taxonomy): Eukaryota > Metazoa > Chordata > Mammalia > Artiodactyla > Bovidae > Neotragus > Neotragus moschatus. The sequence goes on from SJYA01003205.1 coordinate 1,601,902, forward strand.
GATCTTCATTTTCTGAATACCTCTAGGTACCTTCAAAATAGGCCCAAACCTTTGGAATAAGCTGCCCACTGATCCACTAGTTCAGTAAGTGTTTATCAAGCACCTACTATGTGCGAGATACAGGGCCATGAGGGTGAGATATGAAAAACACAGACCCTGCCTGGAGGAGTTCCATCTAACCAGGACAAGACAAGTAAAGGACTTTGGCCCCCTGAGTCCTGGTCATGCCTATCAAGGAATCCACCCAAAGAGGTCTGGGTTTTATATTATAATGATGATGTAAACAATAAAATTTAAGAAAAACTTTGACTAGTCACTGCACATAATGTCACTGTCTTAGCACAACTATCTCCATTTGTCTTTCCTTTCATTTCCTAACTATGTCGTACACATCATGTTCTATAGCAGAAGCAATCAGAAACATACTTACCAGAGAATACTTTTCCACCATTTATATTTTTATATATTCCTGCTTAGTTTTCATAATTCACACTTTCAAAAAGCTATATGCTGCTCTATTCTGGTTCCTGTGCTAGAATTACAAACTATTCCCCTGTTGTTGGACTTCTACTTTTTTTTCTTGGATGTGGATAACAGCACAGTATTCATGGACTCAGCACTGCCTGAGGAGCATCTCTTCCACCCAGGTCCTGTGCTGAGAGCTTCAGGGCCCAGGAGTCACCAGCCACCGTCCTCCAAGAGCCCAAGGTTCCATTAACCCATAAAGTCCCCAAGCATACCAGCAAATCATTTTAGCAAAATGCAAAGACACTTGGAAAGACATACCGAGTGAATCATGCTAAAAGCCCCAGCAAAAGGGACTGAAGTCTGAGGGGCCCAAAAGAGTTCTACATTTTCAGAATGACTGAAGTAAAGTGTTTGAGGAAGTCCCAGCTTCCAAATTTCAGTTACCAGCAGACCTGAAACTACCTCCACACGAGGTTGTATTTCTAAACTACAAGTCTTCTGATTTCATTGGCAATTGAGGGAAAACCCATCTTTAATTCAGAATGAATTCCCTAACCCTGTTGCCAGCCAGGAAATCCCAGACGCCTTGCCCATGCACAGGAGAGAGAATTTAGGCCCATGTCTGGCACAGTGGAGCTACTGCATGGGCTGGCCTCTCTCTGGACCTTCCTATCTTCTCTTCACTTCTCATTCTAAACAGAGGGTGAGAAAGGAGCCCTATGGCTTGGATTTTTTTATTATTTGACTTTTCCACTGTTTGGGGGGTGAGGGTTGGTGGGGTTTTTTGGGCCTCGCTGTGCAGTTTGCAGGATCTTAGTTTCCTGACCAGAAATCAAACCAGGGTCCCCTGCAGTGGAAGTGCTGAGAGTCCTAACCACTGGGTTGACCACCAGAGAATCCCTTCACTCCTTCTCCTTTAAATTAATTGATCAATCAGGCTGTGCTTCAATTAATTAGTTGCAGCATGTAGAATCTAATTCCCTGACCAGGGGTTGAATCCAGGCCCCCTGCATTGGGAGAATAGACTTAGCCACTGGACCACCAGGGAAGTCTCTCTACTCTTTCTTTAGAAATAAAAGAATTCACATTCACTTATTCTACCCCACCAAAATTGTCTCTCATGTGAAACCCTCTTCTTCAGTCCCCATCCTAACCCAACTGCCAGAGACTGATGAAGAAGAAACACTAAATGTACACAGCCCAGCTGGAAACTCTAGGCCTCAGACAACCTAGGAGCTTGGGTTTTGCCCTCTTCCTTAGATTCTGAGGCCCCACAGGATCAGCTGTGTGGCCAGTGGTCAGTGATGTGGGAGGAAGAATGGTTACTGGTCAGATACTGCCCTTCTAGGAATTTCTGAACAGCAGAAAGTCTTTATCATTTTCCCCTCCAAGGCTGGCCCCAAAGTCTATCTCCAGTATTTGGTAAACCCCGGGGGATTTGGCAGAGCACTTATCACTCATTGTGAAAGGAGGTGGTGCTCAGTTGCTCAGTCCTGGCTAACCTTTTGTGACCCCATGGACTGTAACCCACCAGGCTCCTCTGTCCATGGAATTTTCAAGGCAAAGATACTGGAGTGTGTTGCCATTTCCTTCTCCAGGAAGGGAGTTTACTTGCCCCTACAAAGCTTTGAGCTTGGGGGTAGGCATAGACCTCACAATGACAGCTTGGTCAGTACTCTGTAATCAGTGACTAAGGAGCCCTCTCTGGAAGCTTCATCGCATCCCAGTCTTCACTAGAGAAGAGACTCAAGGCAAGTCACATCCAGATCCAGTCAGGTCCTAGTGATGGGACAACAGTGGGACCTTCCTCACCAGTAGAGGGCCACATACTGAGTTCACTAGCTTTCTTGTCTGGATCTCTGGCTTTGAAACATTTCAGAAAATGAATTCTCCCAGCAGACTCAGCTCAAGGGAAACATATCTCCAATGATACTCAGTAGGTGCTAAATAAATGCATGTCTATTTTCTTGGCAGAGATTCTGCAGACCATAGCCAGAAAGAGACTTACTGAGAAAGAGCCCAGAAATAACTAGCGCCTGGTCCTCAAACTCAGCTGAAATTGAGTAACGAGCATTAGGAAACCCTCGTGTTAAGGGCGTGGAGTAGATGGGAAGATGCATGATTAAGGAAGCAGAGTCAGATGGCCACGGCAGAGTCTAGGCGGTGAGTATATGGCTGTTCACTGCAAAGTTCTTTCAATTTTACTATGTTTGAAAATTTCCATAGTGCATTGTTGGAAGGAAAATCCTGATGCTTGGTCTCAACCTAGAGATGCATTTCATTGGTACAGCTTCTGCACCAAGAATTGTAAGAACTCCACCAAGGTTGACTCTCCTTGTCTGATGTGTGGCAAGTGTGGTTCAGACCAGCAAAATCAGCATCAACTGGGAACCTGTTAGAAATGTGAATTCTGGGGCCCTCTTCCAAGTCTCCCTGGTGGCTTAGATGCTAAAGAATCTGCCTGCGGTGCAGGAGACCTGGGCTCGATGCCTGGATTGGGGAGATAGCCTGGAGAAGGGAATGACTACCCGCTCCAGTGTTCTTGCCTGGAGAATCCCATGGACAGAGGAGCCTGGCAACCATGGGGTTGCGAAGAGTCAAATGTGACTGAGCAACTGACACTTTCATTCCAAATCTACAGAATCAGAAACTCAGGTGGTAGACCCAAAAATTGTTATTTAAGAAACAACTTCCAGTGTTTCTGGTGCATGCTAGCTAAAGCTAGTGGTTTCCAAACTTGGCTGCACATTGGAATCATCTAAGGAATTTGGCAGAGGTAATCAACACAATTTCAGAACCAGGCTCAGACCTTCTGAATTAGGCCTTAGGAGCCTATACTCTTTTTCATAAGCTCCCCAATGATTCTGATGTTAACCAGAGTTTGTGCCCAGGCCCCTCCTCATGCCAGTCAGGAACTGAGCCTGCTGGGGAGATCAGGGCCAGGTTCCCTGGCTCGTTGATCCACTGTTGACCCCCTTCTTCACCTCCATATAGTACCCATTGTTTATGTCAATCAGGTGGTTTTGTTAGCTCCCTTACTTCTAGTTCTCAAACTTTGCTGTACATTTCGATCACCTGGGAGATTTAAAATACCAGAAAACTTTCTCTGAAATAAGGAGAGTATGAGAAACGTACTCTGGTATCACTGCATCTCTCCTGCAATTCCCCTCACTCCAGGCTTGCACCCAACTTCAAGAGAGTAGGTGAGGAGAAGGGAGTTCTGTGGCTTCCGTGATTGCTAATTTGCTCAATCATCAATCTGAAGCCACGTTTATGGAATCCAAGCATGAGATGGAGAGCTACTTCCTGCTCTGCCACCAGTTTGCCCGTTACTCTGGAATTGTTACCTTTGTTCCCTGGGGTTACCAAGGAGGTTGGAGAAGCCATTAAAAGGAGTGACTGACACAGAACTCCTTTTCACCTTCTTGTCTAAAAAGATTTGGTAAGTAATATCCTCAAAACAATGCTGTGAAGGGACTTCACTGGTGATCCAGTGGTTAGGACACTGCTCTTCCACGGCAGGGGGCAAGGGTTTGATCTCTGGTGAGGGAACTACAATCCCACGACCTGTGCAGTGTAGCCAAAATAATAATAATAATAATGCTGTGGGGAACAAGGGGAAAGGGAAGAAAATGAGCCAGAAGGAGGAGGGGATGTTCCTCAAAGTAAGCTTGTCACTTTCCCAGGCCCCAAGCAAGGTGGGAGACTCAACATTAAACAGGGAAAGAGTCCTGCCTGGTCTAAGAGCAGTTGAGAGCACTCTCGGCCCCAGGGCAATCCAACAGACCAGGCGATGTTTCCTCTTCCTGAGTGTGTCCTCAAATACCAAGAAAGAAGCTTACAGGATGGTGGGGTTCAAAATTAATCAGGGTTCTCCTCTTGTAGATGAGGATACGGAGACTCAGAAAAGAAGCAACTTGCCCATCATATGCTGGCAAAGAGAGGGCCAGAATCTAAACCCATATGTGTCTCCAAAGACCAGACTTATGCAGCATGTATGTAGTCATGAAATTAAAAGATGCTTACTCCTTGGAAGAAAAGTTATCACCAACCTAGACAGCATATTCAAAAGCAGAGACATTACTTTGCCAACTAAGGTCTGTCTAGTCAAGGCTATGGTTTTTCCTGTGGTCATGTATGGAAGTGAGAGTTGGCCTGTGAAGAAGGCTGAGTGCCAAAGAATTGATGCTTTTGAACTGTGGTGTTGGAGAAGACTCTTGAGAGTCCCTTGGACTGCAAGGAGATCCAATGAGTCCATCCTGAAGGAGATCAGCCCTGGGATTTCTTTGGAAGGAATGATGCTAAAGCTGAAGCTCCAGTACTTTGGCCACCTCATGTGAAGAGTTGACTCATTGGAAAAGACTGATGCTGGGAGGGATTGGGGGCAGGAGGAGAAGGGGACGCCAGAGGATGAGATGGCTGGATGGCATCACTGACTCGATGGACGTGAGTCTGAGTGAACTCCAGGAGATGGTAATGGACAGGGAGGCCTGGCGTGCTGCGATTCATGGGGTCGCAAAGAGTCAGACACGACTGAGCAACTGAACTGAACTGAACTGAACTGAACTGAACTGAAGTAGTCAAGCTCAGATCCAAGTCTCCAGACTCCAGGGCTTTTGCTTTTTCCCAATAGCTGCTATTTGTCTCAGAACAGCAGCTGCAGGAAGGTCTTAGAGACCATGAGTCAACCTGTCCTCAGATTCAGGGCAGTGACAATAGTCTCCAAGTGAGCAGCCCCCAGCATTGTCCACCTTCTCAGCTGATCCCAAACTCTTGGTCTGAGTATTTCTAAGCCAACATGACTGAGGTCTAAAACACAAGAACCTGTCTGGTGATTTTCTTTTAAGAAAACTTATTGCGTCCCAACCCAACCAACCCCAGAAGAATCACTAATTAGTGCCCAGGAAAGGCAGGAGAGTTTGAACTTGAAGACATTCACCTCCCTCTGGCTCCAGTCCCTGTCTTTGTCCCTGCCTGATCTGCACTGCCAAGGGCCAGAGCGAAGCATGAAGTTGTATTTCTAGATGCCAGCAAAGTCAGACAGGGAAAGTTTGAGTCTTTTGCATACAATAGGAGAACCTTCAGGTCAGCTGACAGCCTGCCCCAAGGGAGGGTCAGGGAGAGATTGCTTCTCAAGGTCTGCCCACCTCTGAAAGCACACACATGCAGCTATCCAAGAGACCCTCCTGGAGGGGCAGGGATCCAAGGACCTCAGACCTTTTTGGACTCAGATTGACTTCTTACATTTGTAACTTGGTAAAAAGAACACTGGGATTAAACAGAGAGGGTAGTTTCACTTATCACTCCATTAATCTATTTTACTCCTTATCCATTCAATCATTCAATAGATAGTTTTGGGTCATCAACTGTGAGCTGCCACTGCTATGGTGCCATGACAGTGCAAGGAGTCCAGTTATAATTTTCTTGAAGGAGTCCATGCTCTTGATGTAAACTCCTAAGGCCACTACAGGAACCCCTTAAGACAACTGATGAACACTCTTTTTGGAAAAATGACTGTAACCATAAAGCTATTCACATAAATTTAGGGATTTTAGAGTTAAACATTCTATTCTGATGTTTTCTACCTGAACTCTTCCATCACTTCTCCTGGACATATTCTTTCCCTACTGTAGACCTCAGTTTCCCCATCTGTAACATGAATTTGCTAGACTCTCTTGGCCCTCCAGTCTCAAATCTCACATATCAGTAATTTCAGAAGTCTCCTAGTTCTTAGAGAGCGAGCCACCTAAAATGAGATTGGAAAGAGGAAAGCATGCATGACTTTGGAAGTGTTTGAGGATGAGTAGAAAGTGGAAGCTTCCTGCTTCCCTGGTAGTTCAGCTGGTAAAGAATCCACCTGCAATGCGGGAGACCTGTGTTCGGTCCCTGGGTTGGGAAGATCCCCTGGAGAAGGGCATGGCAACCCACTCCAGTATATTTGCCTGGAGAATCCCCATGGACAGAGGAGCCTGGCGGGCTACCGTCTATGGGGTTGCAAAGAGTCAGACACAACAGAGCAACTAAGTACAGCGCAGAATGTGGAAGATACAAAACACAGTTCTTAAGAGAGATAGGAGGGAAAGAAAGCTGGCCCCACCTGAGGAACAGTCTTTCCCAAGGACAAAGACTGTCCGGATAGGACAGTAATAAACCCCTCAGGAAAGCCTCGGGGCTATGGTGACACTCCGAGGCCACTCCTTTAATCAGAGGAATTTTCAGGAGGATGTCATCAAATGTCCCATCTATTCAGTAAATAACTATTGAGGAAGGCTGCAGGGATACCAAGGTATTGTTCAGAGGTCTGAGGAAGACCTTGCCCTCATGAGTGTCCTTTCTGGAGCAGAAAACAGACGACTCACATGTAAAACAAGATCATTTTAGGTCATCAGGAAGCAAGAAGAGAATAAAACCAGAAATGGATAAAGGATGTGTATGTGTGGGGAAGAGTTCTTTACATGGGGTCCACAGAAAAAGTGATGTTTGAGCTTAGACCTGAATGGTAAGAACAAACCAGCCAGGAGAAGATAGGGGGAAGGGCTTTCCAGGCAGAGGGAACAGCAAGGGAAAAGATCCTGAGATGGGAAAGAACTTGGCAAAGCAGTGAGGGGGTACTGGGGTCTGAAAGTCTTATAGCCGAGGAGCTAGAATCCACTGGAAGGTTTTACAGAGAGGAAAGGATGGATGCCTTTCAGACCATGGTGTCCCCCCTCCCCCATTTACCTCTTCGACCTCATTGCTTCCTTTCCTTCCCCTAGCCGTACTGCAGGCCTCTGCCTTCCATCTGCCGCAGGCTACTATTAGTGAGTCCTTCACACTGGCTGTTCCCCCTGCCTAGGCACTTTCCCCCAGATAGCTGCTTGGCTCACTTCCCTCTTTGTTAGTCTTTGCTCAGATGATATCCTCTTGATTTTGGCCTTGCTCACCTCCAAACTTAAAACTCTAACTCTTCAACCCATTACTCCCCATATCCATCCTCTGTTTTGTTTATCTCCATAGTACTTACCACTTTCTATCCGTCAAATGATTTGTGTATTCACTATGTCAGCTGCTTTAGGGGAGGGATTTTTGTATGTTTTATTCACTGCTGATCCCCAGTACCTGAACACTGCAACACAAGAAGGTGTTCAGCGGAATTCCATGTGGGCCAGTGGTTAGGACTCTGAGCTTTCACTGCCAAAGTCCTGGGTTCAGTCCCTGGTGGGATCTTAGGATCTTAAGATCCCAAGATAGCACAAGCTGCCCAGTGTGGTCAAAAGAAAGAAAGAAAAACCAACCTAGTAGGTGTTCAGTAAATATTTCTGGAATGATTGAAACAATTACGAGGGAATTGCAATAGTTCAGACACAAGATGACAGTGTCTTGTAAAAGAATGGAAGCAGAAGAAATAGAGGCCATACTTTATCCAAATGTTGTACATCTGAGTTTCCACATTTTGACACCAATATGGTAATGCTGCTATGAGTATTCATGTACAAATTTTTGTGTAGACATGAACTGTATATTCAGTTCTCTTGGGCATAAACACAGGAGTAGACTTGCTATGTCATATGGTAACTCTATGTTGAACTTTGTGAGGAACTGCCAGACTGTTTTCTAAAGTTTCACCTTTGTCATCATCCTCATTTTGCTGATGAGGAAACTGAAGTGGGGAGGAAGTGAGGTGATTTGCTCATATTCCCCAGCTACTGAGTGGCAGACCCAGGGGACAGATGGGGTACCCATGAAAAAGAATCCTCTTTCCAATGCATTTCATCCATTCTTCAAAACTTTCGGGTTCCTTCTGTGTGCCAATCACTAGTCTAGGCACTGACATTGCCTCTAAAAGCAAGATAGATAGAATCCCCACTTTCTCAGAGACATAGTCCAGTAGAGAAAACAGAAAATAATTACAGCTTTGACAAGCACCACGGTGAAGTCTATGAAAGGGTATGTCTTACCCTGTTCTTTGTGTAGTGAGGAAGAGCTTGGGTTGGAGCCAGCCATCTCAGTTTCAAATCCCTACTCTCCACATACTAGTCGAGGGACTTGGGCAAGTTCCCTACCCTCATGCCTCCTTTTCTTATGTGGAAAATGGACAGGGTAATAGCACACACTCTGACTGAGCGACTTCACTTTCACTTTTCACTTTCATGCATTGGAGAAGGAAACGGCAACCCACTCCAGTGTTCTTGCCTGGAGAATCTCAGGGACGGGGGAGCCTGGTGGGCTGCCGTCTATGGGGTCGCATAGAGTCGGACACGACTGAAGCGACTTAGCAGCAGCAGCAGCAGCAGCTGAGGGTATAAGATAGATTTAGTACACCAAAATCTGTAAAGCACTTAAAACCTGGCCTTGGTAAATCCCAAAGAAATACTAGCTGTTGAAGTAGCTATTATACTGTGTACACTGTACCCATCATTCTGGAGTACAAACTCTGGTCCCTCGAACTTGCTCTGTAACCCACTCCATTTCCCTACTGCCCATACACACAGCTCTTGCCAAGAATTAAGCAGAATTCCCACAGTGCTGTGTTCCAGGGTCCTGCAGGTCAGTTCATCTGGTTCGGTGCCCCAGTTAGAATCTCTGGATAGTAGGTTCCTCATAGTACAGAGAAGGAAGTGCTTTGTCGTCTATTCATCTTTTCTCCTTAACCAGACTGTGGGCTTCTTGAAGCCAGGCTTTCTCACTTCTGCACTGCTCAGAAACATTTTGGTGAGGAAAACAAATGGAGGCCGAGTCATAGAGTAGGTGATAGGGCTATACGAGTGCATGCTCTGGAGCCAGACAGACCTGGTCGTGAGCTCTGCTCATCCACCTAGAGTGGCCTGCCCTGGGTGGGTTGTTGAGCCTCCTTGTCTTATCTATGAAATGTATGTGTATGGTGGGGGAGCGGCCTCTCAGAGCTGTGGTGGATCTGTAGTGAGCAGCAGAAGTTCCTTGTTTGTGCCAGAAAGACTCCAGCAGCCCATGCTTGCCAGCAGTCTCATCATGGCAGTGCTGCCAGAAGAGCTGGAGCCCTGCAGGGGCGGCACACTCAGCAGAGGCAGCTGAGTACAGGAAGTACAAAAATGTCAGGAGGAAAATGAGCCATCAGAGATGTCCTCTGATCACTATCATGTACATGGGGTTGAATGGAACAGAATTTGCTATTTGGGCTATTCCTTTCCCAATCTCATAGATGCTCCTTTTGCTATTTTTATGAAGTGCCAACAGGAACAAGAAGTATTCATTTAACTACGTCCAGTGACTTAAGAAATGCATGTGAGCAGAGATTGTGTAATTCTCAAACTGCCAGCACCATTAGTCTATAAGTCCGGGAAATGCTATAACTCCTAAATCATGCTCTGTTCCTGGGAAATTTCCTGGTTTAGCTTTATCACATTACTTAAGAGTTACAACAGAGTTGTAAATTAAATAAATTTAGTTAAATTAGTGTAATTAAGTTAAACATTCCTCCAACTCAACGGTGCCCTGCCAAGGAGACCACAGATCAGCAATGCATGGCCCATATTTAATCTTCAGAAGCATGCAAGGAACAATACCGTGTTTGCCATTGAAAAGTGACTTTTCTTCAGGTGGGCTTTATTAAGGATGAGCTGCTTATTTGTGTCAAAAGTGGTCACAGAATTTTTCTATTGCAATGAACAAGAATTCAAAAGTAAAAGTCATACACACACACACTTTTTTTCTTAAGTGGCTTTCCATTTTTTTTCCCCCCTGTGGCAATTTTGAGAGGCAGCAGCTGTGTGAGGATTATCATTCCTCAGAGTCTCACCACAGTAGCTGGGAGGTTGAAAAGAGGTTATGGCAGCTTCTGCTTCATCTCTGTTTTGAATTCAGAGGCTCTTACAGCCAGGAGAATTTTTCACAGAAGGAGCCCCCAAACAGAATTCTGAACTCAGAGAAATCTTACTCATTTTGGCAGGAGTGGACCTGAAATTCTCCTTTACTTAGTAAACTCCTGAGATAGAGCAAATAAATGGTGCAAATGTAGATCCAGGGTTGGGAGTGGTTAGAGTGGCATTCCTAATGACTTAAGAAAACTTCAAGAGAATAACCGCTTCTAAGACTCCAGCTTAGTTAAGAGACATGCCAATTATAAATCAGTCTCATCTAGAGCCCTCTTTTTAAATATTCTCTAAGATAGACTCTTCGTGAATCAGTCTGTATTTTCCCCCAAGTTGGTCAATTTGACCATGAAATTAAAAATTGATTGGTTGGTGACAGGAAGAGAGAGTTGACTTCCCTTTGGTAGTGGCTAAAATTAGGCAAAAGAGAAGAAAAGAGAGAAAGAGAGAAGAGGCAAGAATTGGTCCACAATGAACTGATATTAAACAGAAACCAATAGAACCTGGAGAGTGAATGCTAGGAACAGAATCAAATCCTAACTCCTATGTAGACTGCTGAGCCCTGACCACAGTAGACATCACAAGGTTTTGCCCCAGCCTTTGTAATGACGTTTTCTGAATCAATAACCAGGACATATAACTGAAGGGAAAGAGCAAATCTGAAATGAACATTGATTCAGAAAATCCAGGGCCTCTGGGCACAGCATTCTTGAATGCAAGTCTCAGATACCTGCAGCTTGCATCACTCTTGAACCCCAGCTGTGGGAGGGATTAGCTCACTAGAAGCACATCACCTACTCTTTCCTCCTTGTTTGTAGTAGAGGCAGTTGAAAGATTGCAGGTGATCCTCTATTTATTTGCAGCAGGCTCCTCTTGTCACCAGCAGCCCCTGTGCCTTGCTGGGGGTGTGGGGGAAAGGAGTCTGCCCTCTGCTGCTCAGCTCATTCTGAGAAAACACTACTTCCAGGCACCCTAGGTATAAAACCTTTGGCCCACTTTCCTTCCAGTTTTCAGCAGGGAGAACACTGTAGGGTCACCATGGTTTGCTTCTTGTGAAAATTCTGAAAACTTTCTCTGCTTGAGGAGGAAGGTATTGAATACAAAAGAAGCTAAAAGGCTCTTTATAATAACCCCAGATTATGCCTCAGGGAGAAAACTTGTTGGTCCTTTGCAATAGAATCAAGAATTCAGAGAGGATGAGAACTGGGGAAAACTAGAAGCCTCTGCCACCTTTGAGGTCCATAGTATCCTGTGTGTATTCTTACCAAGTAGCATCCTGGATGTAGTGTGGAACCAGACGTGTGGCCTGTCCTCCATCCCAGTTACCCTCCAAAGGAGACAATGCAGGGAAGGGAAAGGGCATCAGACCTGGACTTCTGGCTCTGCCACCAGCTGTGCAGTGGGTTGTGGGGCAGTCACTCTACTCCTCTGGCTTTATGTCTTTCTCCTGAAAACAGGGGGTTTCCACCTTTTGGTTGTGAATGCTGTGCAGATTTATATGGTACACGTGCATTCTCCTAGGAAGAAACATCTGTAATTTTCTCCAGGGACTAAAGTAATTCCCTGACCCCATGTGGATGAAGTTGTGTCTGAGGACCCTGTTCTCTGACTCTTGGAGCCCTGGGTGCCATTTCCTAGCCTTTCCATTGGTCAGAGTTTCATGCAGGCTCTTGTCTCAGTGATCTCCTCCCCTGTCCCCATGCCTGCCACACACAATTCCTACTCTTTTTGTTCAACAAAGCCTTGCTTTTGACTGCAGAGCCAAGAAGTCAAGCTCCCCCACGGTGAAGCTGCCATCTCCCACTGACTGGTCACTGCTCTCCACAGTGGACACCACCATGATCTGAGCAGCTAACACTCTAGCCTATTCTCATCCACACCTTCCTCCTCAAGCAGAGAAAATATTCAGGGTCTTAACAAGAACCAAACCACGGTGAACCAGAGTGTCTGCCTTTGCTGAAATCTGAATGGAAAGTAGGCCAAAGGCTTTTGCATCCAGGCTGCCTGGAAATGATGTCTTTGCAGCAAGAGTTGAGCAGCCCAGGAAGTGGACCCAGAGGCCTCTTTCCAGCTCTTGCCTGTGCCTCTACTTTTCATTTCCTCGAAACCACCTCAGCCCCTCTGAGCAACCCACCAACAGCCCAGGAAGCACCATTTAAAATTAACTTGTTTCCAATTTGTTCCACTCACTTAGATCAGACTTCACCTCCAAACCTTTAAAAGATTTTTTTTATTAAAAAATTTTTTATTGTAGTATAGTTGATTTACAAAGTTGTATTCATTTCAGGTATACAGCATAGTGATTCAGTTATACATATATGTTTATTCGTTCTTTTTCAGACTGTTTTCCCATATAGGTTATCACAGAATACTGAGTAGAGTTCACTGTGCTATACAGTAGGTCCATGTTGGCTGTAAGGTTTTAATCTCTTCCTACTCTGAGTGCTTTGCTCTGATTCCCTTGCCAGACTGCGAGCTCCTGAGGGGCAGGAACTCTGGCTCAGGCTTGGATGCCCTCTGTCTGCTGAAGTGAAGAAGGGCTCTACATCAGCGGGCCTCCCCTTTCCTCCATCTGGCTGATTACTATACTAGTAACAGGGGCAAGAAGGAATGGTGAGAAGGCAGCTGGGAGCCAGTAGTCAACACGCACTAGCCAAGGCTCAGGGAACAATCGTTCTCCTCCAGTCCAAGCTCTTCCTGTTGCCTAGATGTCTGGGTTGCCCCCTCCGCAGTGGGCCAACGTGACAGAAAGAATAGCCTCAGACCAGCACCAATAGACAGGGCTCCTTCAGGGCTGCCAAGGTGGGGCAAAGGGGCACTTTTGCCTAGAGAGGGGAAATGGGGTGAAGGAGCTGGGGTGCCCACCCCAAGGACAGTCAGACAGCCCTGACCACAAATGGTGTGACTTTTGCTGGAGGGCCGCATAGAACAAGAAATCGAGTTACTGTTTCTAATACATGCCACTTGATTCTCCTCTGGGGTAGGCGGGAAACTTCCTCTGAAGGTTTGCCTTGATCAAGGACCCCTTTGGCCATCTGGGAGACCCTATGGGCCCCCCTCTCAGAATACTGTTTAAAAATGCATATAATATACATAGAGTTTCAATGGAAATGATCATACGGAATACCAGGAATCAAAATACTTTTAACACTGTGATGTAGTGTTACAAGTGCATCTATATGAATATATTAAATAACCCAGTCTAAAGCAAGTCTAGTACTCACCTTAATTTTGAAGTAGGGATGAGCTCATATGTTGAGATACCTTCAACAACCATAAATTGATATGACAACATCTATGACTGTTATGGGTGACAAAGTCATAGGCATAGTTGACACTATTGCTTGACATCCACATCCATAATGAGAGAAAATGCTCAATTCCAGTTAGAGGTTGGTGAATGTTAAGGTGTGATTTATTTCACATTCACAGACTCCTTCTAATTCTATTTGTGAAGCTACAGGGTTAAGAATCTTTAACCTGGATCCTCCCACAGTCCTGGGACAGCACCAAGTCTTCTAGGGCAGTGCTTCTCAAACTGGCTACACGGTAGAAGCATCTAGTAAGGTGCTGCCTGGCCCCACTCCTGACCACCTGAATTAGAATCCCCGAGGAGAGCATTCCAGCATCTGGTGGGGTTTTTTAAACTTCTCATTTTTGAGTTTAAGCTTCTCCATGAAGGCAGAATGAAGAGTCACCAGCTAGAGGAACAGAGTCAAGGGGAGTTAAGCCCTACTGGGTTAGGGGGCCAGGTGTAAGAGCAAGCTTGCTCTCTTTTCCCAAGACTGGAGCCTGGAGTGAGCCTCTCTCCCCACTCGTCAGCTACTAGGCACTGGCCCTGGCTCGGCCTTGTAGTGGGCACAGGGAACACCATAGAGGCCGTCTTTGACCTTTATTCCTCCTGGCCTTAGAGTGGTGATATTCTTGGGCTGGGCCCTTCCTCTGTGCTGTCACTTCCTGCAAATTTGTGCCCACTCTTTCTTGTGAGCTCTATAACATGACCCACCCCATCCTCTCCCCACTTACCTCACCCACAGGCAACTATCTTCAAAGAAATATAGGTACCACTTACATCATGTTCTGTGAAAATGATGCCCCCTGGTGTTGTGCAAGGAGGGGATCTACTCACCCCAATTAGAATGTGAACTCCTGAGGCAGGTTCTGCATCTGGCTCTTCTCCCTGCTGCCTCTCTGCTTCTGGCACCAAGCCTGGCATTCTCTAGCAGTATCCTAAAGAATTCCTGTTTTCTACATCTCATTTCCCTTATAGAGAAAGGCACAAAGGAGTAATTACTCTGGGCTCTTGTAATTCAGCCACTTAAGATTCTTTCCCAAAACATATTCACTTGTCTATTCATTTCAATCCAGAAACATATGAATACCTACCATGTGCCAGGCTCTAGACTAGAGGCTTGGGCTCCATCAGAGAAAACAGGGTACAAATCCTGGCCCTCATGGAGCTTACGATGTCACAGGATCAGGGTGGGGCATGGAGGAGGAACAAAGTTACACATCATGCCCTGGGAAGTTGCACAGTGTGCTGCGGGAGGGAAATGAACGAATCAAAGAGGATACGCAGTTTGTGGTGGGATGCACTCTTCTTAAATAATTCAAGCAGCTCTCCTGAGAAGATAGCATCTGAGGGGAGATTTGAAGGTGGAGGTGTAAGGCAGGTGGAGCACCCACCTGTGCAGGAGCCCGGGGCCTACTTGCCTCCTTCCAGAGAAGAGCAGAAGTCAGCCTCAANAGGATATGCAGTTTGTGGTGGGATGCACTCTTCTTAAATAATTCAAGCAGCTCTCCTGAGAAGATAGCATCTGAGGGGAGATTTGAAGGTGGAGGAGTAAGGCAGGTGGAGCACCCACCTGTGCAGGAGCCCGGGGCCTACTTGCCTCCTTCCAGAGAAGAGCAGAAGTCAGCCTCAAACCATCTTGGAGACACAGAGGTAAAAAAAAAAATCTCAGGGTAACCCCTGGGGGAAGCAAGGAAGAAATGGAGGAAGGACCTTGAGCTTCCAGAGTAAGTAGCAAAGAAAAACCCAACTGGGTTCTCATTGTCTGGAATGAGACAATGTGACAATGGTATTGCACTGACTCAGTGAGAGCCACAGAAAAACCAGCCTCCACCCCAGCCAAACAACAGAAGAAAGGGGAAGAGGAAGTGAAGCCCCTGAGCCAGACGCCAGGGAAGGCCCCTCCCCACTGCCAGTCCCATGCAAGTCCAGCAACTCTGGACAGAGGGTCCAGATGTCCAGCTTCCAGCCCAGGCCTTCCCACTGCTCCATGTTGGTCCTGGCACCTCTGATGGGCAGTCCACATCGCCTGGGCTCTCCCTGTGTTCCTTGAAGTCATCAAGCACTGTCCTGTTTGAGGGGTTTCGTACTTGCTTTTGTCTCTGTCCTGAGTCTCTGCCCCTAGTCACCTCAGTCCTACTCTCAAATATCACCTCAGAGTGGTCTCCCCTGCTCATCCCATCCTATAAGAATATCCCAGCATATCTACCACTCTGTTTTTCTCTATCCTCCCGCTCTGTTTACCACAACCTGACACCATATTATGTACTGATGCATCGATTGCCTGTCTCCATCACTAAAAAGTGGGTTCCATGGACAAAGACTGTGTATATTCATCACTGTGTCCCTAGAGTCTAGACCAGCACCTACCACACGCTAAGTACTCTGTTTTGCCCTATTTTAAATTTCTTAAGATTTTATTTAAATATAGTTGACTTACAATGTTGTGCTGATTTCTTCTACACAGCTAAGTGACTCAATGATATATATAAAGGAATATGAAAAAGAATATATATACTTTCCTTTATGGTTTGTCACGGGATACTGAATCTAGATCCCCGTGCTATTCAATAGGACCTTGTTTTTNTTTATTTAAATATAGTTGACTTACAATGTTGTGCTGATTTCTTCTACACAGCTAAGTGACTCAATGATATATATAAAGGAATATGAAAAAGAATATATATACTTTCCTTTATGGTTTGTCACGGGATACTGAATCTAGATCCCCGTGCTATTCAATAGGACCTTGTTTTTTATCCATCCTATATATAATAGTTTGCCTCTACTAATCCCAAATTCCCAACCCATCCCTCTCCTGCCATCCCTTGGCAACCGTAAGTTTGTTCTCTATATCTCTGAGTCTGTTTTTGTTTTGTAGGTATGTTGATTTGTATTGTATTTTAGGTTCCACAAGTAAATGATATCATAATAACCTCTAGGTTCATCCATGTTGCTGCAGATGGCATTATTTCAATTCATTTTGATGACTGAATAATATTCATATATATATATATATATAAATAAAACAGTCCAGTTCAGTTGCTCAGTCATGTCCAACTCTTTGAGACCCCATGGCTGCAGCATGCCAGGCTTCCCTGTTCATCACAACTCCTGGAGNTTTGTTAGATTTTTTTCCTTTGATACCGTGTGCTTTTTTTTTTTAATTAAAGTATAGTTTATTTACAGCATTGTATTAACTTCTGCTGTACAGCTAATTGATTCAGTTATATATATATGCACATTCTTTTTTTAGTATTCTTTTCCATTATGGTTTTTCATAGGATACTGAATATGATTATCTGTGCTGTATAGGCAGCCCTTGTTGTTTGTCCATTCTATATATAAAAACTTACATCTGCTAATCCCACCTCCTTCTCCACCCCTCCCCCAATCACCTCCCTCCTTGGCAACCACAAGTCTGTTCTCTGGGATTGTGCTTCATAGACAGGTTCCTTTGTGCTGTATTTCAGATTCCACATATAAGTACTCTCATATGGTATTTGTCTTTCTCTTTCTGACGTAACTTCACTGAGTATGATCATCTCCAGGTCCATCCATGCTACAGTAAATGGCATTATTTTGTTCTTATTTATGGCTGAGTAGTATTCCATTATATGTATGTACCACATCTTCTTTATCCATTCATCCGTTGATGGACATTTAGATTGTTTCCATGCCTTGGCTATTGTGAATAGTTATGAACATATGGCTGCACATATATTTTTGAATTATAGTTTTGTCTGGATATATACTCACAAGTGGGGTAATTCAATTTTTAGTTTTCTGAGGAACCTCCATAATGTTCTCCATAGTGCCTCCACCAATTTACAGTCCCACCAGCAGTGTAGGAGGATTCCCTTTTCTCCACATTCTTCCCAGCAATTGTTATTTGTAGGCTTTTTAATGGTGACCATTCTGACTGATGTAAGGTGGTATACCTTACTGTAGTTTTGATTTTTACTTGTCTAATAATTAGTGATGTTGAGCTGACCATCTGTATGTCTTCTTTATAGAAATGTCTGTTTAGATCTGCCCATTACTTGGCTGGGTTGTTTTTTGTTTTTGTTGAGCTGTATGAGATGTTTATATCCTTTGAAAATTAAGCCCTTGTTGGTCACATCATTTACAAATATTTTCTCCCAATTTGTAAGTTGTCTTTTCATTTTGTAATGGTTTCCTTTGCTGTGTGAAAGCATGTAAGTTTGATTAGGTCCCATTTGTTTCTTTTTATTTCTATTGCCTTGGGAGTCTGATCTTAGGAAACACTGGTACAATTTATGTCAGAGAATGTTTTGCCTATGCTCTCTTCTAGGAGTTAATGTTTTTTAAAGCATATATATACATATATATATACATAAATATATATATACTAAATATAATATATATAACGTATACATTTTTAGTATATATTTATTTGGTTGTACAGGATCTTTGATTTTCGTTGCCGGATGAGAGATTCTTTTGTTGCGACATGTGAGATCTAGTTCCCAGACTAGGGATTGAACCTGGGCCCCTTTCTTTGGGAGCATGGAGTCCCAGCCACTAGACCACCAGGGAAGTTTCTTCTAGGAGTTTCATCATGTCATGTCTTATGTTTAAATCTTTAAGCCATTTTGAGTTTATTTTTGTGTATGGTGAAGATGGTGGGTTCTGACTTCATTGATTTACATGTGGCTATGAGACCATGTATTTCAAAAAGTCCATAAACCTCCCAGTAACAAACTGCTTCAGAAAGTCTCATATTAAGATTACTCTGAAAGATCCCCTGGGAGAGGGGGTACCATGAGGAACAAGTATATATCTCCCTCTGCCCTATGCTGGGTGGATGATGGGGGGGCAGGGAGTAGCTCGGGCAGGCTTAGCTTCACAGCACAGCCTGACATCCATACTCTCGTCCCCTTTCGCCCATCATGGACCTCCACTCCATGTAGGCAAACCTCCTCCTGATGTTCAAACACCTCTGGACCAGCCTAGCCTGAGTCCTCATTATCACTTGTGCCCTCTTTACCTTCCTGCCCCTTCTCATCCTTCTAGTCCCACTTTCTCCAAGAATTTTCCAGGTCTCTCCAGTTCCCTGAGTTTGCAGACTCCCTCTTCTGAGTTCGCAAACTCAGACTGATTATCTGCACTTCCTCCTTGACCTGTTTACTGCAAGCCTGGATTGCCAGGCATGGTCCAGTTGCAGGGACCTTGCACAAAAGAAGTACTCAGTAAAGCTTTGTCGGTAGTTGAATGAGATAAGCCCTCCAAGGTGTGGAAGTGGAAAGTCAAATTAACTTAGGACCCATATATAAATTATATCAATGTGAGACCTGGGTCTCCATGACTCATATTAAGTTGTTTCACTGAACCAGCCGTTGCAAAAGAGAGGAAACAGGAGTTGTTACAAAACGACCTAACCACAGTGTGCACATATCTTGTTTTTATCTGGTGTGACGCTTTTGGTTTCAGAAACAAAAGCCTACTGCAAGATAAGGTCTCTGGGCTAAGTACTAGGTCTCCTCTCTTTGATCATCTGAAAACAGTCAGGGGTGGGACTCTACTCAGGATTAGAATGTATGTCATATTCAGAAACACTTTTCCATAAAAGGGCTTCCCTTAAGCAAGTCAAGGGGGAAGGATGTTGAGAAGGAAAAAAAATCCTGCCCAGAGTGTGTTTTTCCTGAGTCATTAGCTTATTTTATTTCACGGACACAATGTTGAACTATGTAACTGGTTTAGTTTCCCTTTTCTCATTGGTTGTTAAGAAGCTCAGTGTCAATCCTGTGACCCACCAAAGTGAGAATGTCCATTTCTGTATTAGTGTCCTGACAGGCTTCATTTTATTTTCACATCTTCATTTTTTCCTCTCTTTTTCTCACCTGCTGAAATTTGCCTTAAGTAATATTTCGAATAACGTGGAGGGTAAACAGAGAAGGGGGAAAAAGTAACAATGAAGGGGAGATAGATAACAATGATGAAAATAATATTATGGAAACTTATTTATTAAATAAATATGAAACAAAATATTTAGCAAATATATATTTAGTATTCTGGGCTTCCCAGATGGCACTAGTAGTAAAGAATTGGCCTGCCAGTGCAGGAGACACAGAAGATGAGGGATCAATCCCTGGGTCGGGAAGATCCCCTAGAGTTGTAAATGGCAACCCATTCCAGTATTCTTGCCTGGAAAATTCCATGGACAGAGGAGCCTGCAGGCTACAGTCCAAGGAGTCGCAGAGTCAGACATGACTGAGCACAATGAGCCTGTTTATTATTTAAGCAATGTACTATAGTATGTAGCATTGGAGAAGGCAATGACACCCCACTCCAATACTCTTGCCTGGAAAATCCCATGGATGGAGGAGCCTGGTAGGCTGCAGTCCATGGGGTCACGAAGAATCAGACACAACTGAGCGTGTTCACTTTCACTTTTCACTTTCCTGCATTGGAGAAGGAAATGGCAACCCACTCCAGTGTTCTTGCCTGGAGAATCCCAGGGACAAGGAAGCCTCGTGGGCTGCTGTCTATGGGGTCACATAGAGTCAGACACGACTGAAGCAACTTAGCAGATATAGCATAGACTATATATCATATATACTGTATATAGTATATATCATCTCACTAAATCCCCAATAGGCTCACTAAGTAGATACATAACTGTTATCTTTCTCAGATTAGTATTATAGATGAACAAAGAGAAGCTGAGAGAGGTTGAATCATGAAGCAAAGATTACACAGTGGGCAAATGGTATGGCTGGGACTCAAGCCCAGATCTGGGTGATGGCAACACATGGACTCATAGGCATCACATCTACAAAAATCACATGTCAAGGGCAGAAAGTGAAGGTGCCATAGTGAGTCTTCATAGAGAGTTTCTGGAATTAATGGTTAAGGACATGACTTTTAGCCAGCCTGCTCAAAATAATACTAGTATCTTTTTTTTAACTGAAATATAGTTGATTTACAGTATCATGTTATCTTCAGGTATACAGCAAAGTGATTCATTTATATATATATATATATATATATATTCAGATTGTTTTCCATTATAGGCTATTACAAGATATTAGATATAACTCCCTAAATTATACAGAAAATCCCTGTCGCTCATCTGTTTTATGTATAATAATTTGTATCTGTTAATCCCAAACCCCTTTGGTAATTACCCCTCCCCTTTTGTTAATTATCCTTCCCCTTCTATTCCTCTCCCCTTTGGTAACCATAAATTTGTTTTCTATGTGTGTGAGTCTGTTTCTATTTCATATATAGATTCATTTGTATTACTTGCTAGATTCCACAAAAGTATTTGTCTTTCTCTTTCTGACTTACTTCACTTAGTGTGATTACCTCTAGGTCCATCAATGTTGCTGCAAATGGCAATATTTCATTCTTTCATGGCTGAGTAATATTCCATTGTATAAATGTACCACATCTTCTTAAACCAATTATCTGTCAAAGGGCACCTGGGTTGTTTCCATGTCTTAGATGTTGTAAATAGTGCTGCTGTGAACATTGTGGTGCTTGTATCTTTTCAAATTAGATTTTCATCTTTTCTGGATTAATGCCCAGAAGTGGAAATACTGGATCATACGATATCTCAATTTTCACTCTTTTAAGGAATCTCTATGCTGTTTTCCATAGTGGCTGCCCCAATTTACATTCCCACCAGGAGTGTAGGAGGGTTCCATTTTTCCCAACATTTATTAGTTGTAGACTTTTTGATGATGGACATTCTGACTGGCATGAAGTGATACCTTGCTGTGGTTTTGATTTGTATTTCTCTAATAATTAGTGATGTTGAGCATCTTTTCACTTGCCTGTTGGCCATCTGTATGTCTTCTTTAAAGAGAGATCTATTTGGATCTTCTGTCCATTTTTTGATTGGGTTGTTTGGTTTTTTGATATCGACTTGTGTAGGCTGTTTGTATAAAAAAAAATCCCAATATCTTTGACTCAAATGAAGACTATTACTAGCTTCATTGTACCTTGGATGTAATGACATATAGCTTGGTCCCAACTCGACTGCTCCTCACTTCCCCTCAAACCCAGGCTTGAGGGTGCATTGAATTAATAAATAAATGAATGGGTTCGCAGATGCTTCACAAGCACTGTTGACACTGTACAGATGGAAGCTATACCCAAAACCACACAAAAGTATTCTGATTATGCACATTACACAGACACGTGGATATAGATGCAATCAGACCCCACAGTTCCCTATAGAGGCACCTGACTTTTCCAGTTTATACTGCTTACATCTAAAAAGCAAAAGAGTTCCAGAAAAACATCTGTTTTATTGACTACACCAAAGCCTGTGACTGTGTAGATCACAATAAACTGTGGAAAATTCTGAAAGAGATGGGAATACCAGACCACCTGACCTGCCTCCTGAGAAATCTGTGTGCAGGTCAAGAAGCAACAGTTNGTATGTTCCTTCTATTCCTGCTTTCTGGAGAGTTTTTATCATAAATGGATGTTGAATTTTGTCGAAGTCTGCCACCTCTTCTTAATCTCTTCTGCTTCAGTTAGATCTTTGCCATTTCTACTCTTTATTGTGCCCATCTTTGCATGAAATATTCACTTAATATCTCCAGTTTTTTTGAAGAGATCTCTAGTCTTTCCCCTATTGTTTTCTTCTATTGCTTTGGATTGTTTATTTAAGAAGCCCTTCTAATCTCTCCTTGCTATTCTCTGGAATTCTGCGTTTGGTTGGATATATCTTTCCCTTTCTCCTTTGCCTTTCACTTCTTTTTCCTCAGTTATTTGTAAAGCCTCCTCAGATAACCACTTTGCCTTCTTGCATTTCTTTTTCTTGGGGATGGTTTTAGTCACTGCCTCCTGTACAGTGTTACAAACTTCCATCCATAGTTCTTCAGGCACTTTGTCTATCAGATCTAATCCACTGAATCTATTTGTCACTTCCACTGAATAATCATAAGGGATTTGATTTAGGTCACACATGAATGGCCTAGTGGTTTTCCCTTTGTTGTTTAGTCATTAAGTTGTGTCTGACTCCTTTGGGACCCCATAGACTATAGCCCCTCAGGTTCCTCTGTCCATGGAATTTTCTAGGCAAGAATACTGCAGTGGGCTGCCATTTACTCTCCAGGGGATTTTCTTGACCCAGGGATCAAACTCGCATCTGCTGAATTAGCAGTCATATTTTTTACCACTGAGCCACCTGAGAAGCCCAGTGGTTTTCCCTACTTTCTTCAATTTAATTCTGAATTTTGCAATAAGGAGCTCATGGTCTGAGTCACAGTCAGCTCCTGTATAGAGCTTCCCCATCTTTGGCTGCAAAGAATATAACCAATCTGATTTTGGTATTAACTATTTGGTGATGTCCATGTGTAGAGTCATGTCTTTTGTTGTTGGAAGAGGGTGTTTACTATGACCTCCTGGGGCTCAAGAGTTCCAAGACCCACTCCCTTTCTTATTTAAAATGCCGCTTGACTAGTTGTGCTTGTGGGCAGGCACAGAATCCGGGCAGTGTCCATGCAGGCAGGTCAGAAGCAGGATCAGAGGCCTGCTCTCCTGCTTCTGAAGCCTTCCTCCATTTTAATTTCCATGAGTGGGTGCTTGTGTGCTAGCTCACGTTCAACTCTTTGTGCCCCCATGGACTGGAGCCCACCAAGCTCCTCTGTTCATGGGATTCTCTAAGCAAGAATATTGGAGTGGGTTGTCATGCCCTTCTTCAGAGGATCTTCCCGACCCAGGAATCAAACCCCCGTCTGCTGCCTCTCTTGCATTGGCAGTCAGATTCTTTACCACTGAGCCACCTGGGAATCCCCTTTAATTTCCCTAACAGCATCCTAATCATTCTAATCCTTGGAACCTGTTACCTTACTCGGCAAAGGCTGCAGATGGAATTAATAAATAATCAGATGATCTTACAATTGGGCATGGCCTGGGTTATCCAGGTGGGACCAGTATAATCACAAGCATCCTTTAAAAGTGGAAACCAGACAAAAAGGTCAGAGTGATGTGGTCGGAGAAGGACTCAGTTCATCTTTGCTAGTCGTGAAGTTGGGATTAGGGGCCACAAGCCAGGGAATGCAGAAGCTGGAAAAGGTGAGGAAGCAGATTCTCCTCTAGAGTCTCCAGAAAGGAACGCAGCCTTGCCAACACCTTAGTTTTAAGCCCAGTGAGGCCTGTGTCAGACTTTCAACGTTTAGAACTGTAAAATGATGTTTGTGTCATTTCAGGCCAGCAAGTTTTTGGCAATTAGTTATAGCAGTTATCAAGTATGTGCTAATTTGTTAGTTTGACTTAGAAAACTAAAATACCTTGTATTTTATCTGTTGCCTAGCCTGTGGTTATCTGTTGCCTCAGCGGCAGGCCACGTCTACACTTCTCACTGGAAACTGAGGTCCTTCATGGGCCACCCAGCAGCCCCAGCCTATCTTTCCAGCTTCATGTCTCTACTGGTGTTTCTCTCAATATCTTCATCAGCCAGTTTCCCATTTTTCTCCCTAGGCACTTGATAAGACTGACCCACTCCTCCTTTCCCACTCTCCCTTCTGCCACTGCAACATACCTGTCTCTCCCTTCAGGGCTCAGCTCTCATCCCACCTCCTCTAGGTGACCTTCATCCTCAGCTGCCATACATAAATGCTCGTTTGTATGTGGACACCCCTGCCTAAAGCTATGACTGTTTCAGAGCTGAGGACAATGGTTTGTCCCACTGGTGCTATGTTCTCAGTTCTAGAGGGCTGTCTCCTTCCCAGGCTGGGCATCTGGTGCCTCCAAGTGCTTCTTAGGAGGAGAAAATAGGCTCTGAGAGGGCAAGCGATGCCTCCCAAAGCCTCCTGACTTTCACTCCACCAGTCTTTCCACTTGTGTTTGTGGCCTTCAGGCCCTCAGTAGACATGTGTTACGTATGATGCTTTGATTTCTCAGCCCAGTTAGATGAGTCGCCTACCTCCACAGGCCAGCCAGCAGAAATGTGCGTGTGGTTGCGATGTGGGGCCTTTGAGGCTGGCTCTTTATGTTTTAATGCAGAAATAATTCAGCAAGAGGCAAAGTGATACATAAAAAGTGATTTATTAGAATAGGATGCTTGTGAGGCTGATAGGAGGGTGGTGGACAAAGGGAGTGCTGAACCCTGAGAACTTAGTGGGCCACGGTTCTATAATCAAAGGAAAAGTGGGGAGGGGGAGAAGATCTGCTTTCATCATCAGCTCCTCCTCCATACCGGGTAAGGAAGTTTTCTTGTCCCTACATGGTCAAATTAGGAATATTGAAGTGCAGTGGAAATGAGCAAAAAGGTGGTAACATATACTAAATGTGGTAAATCATCTCAGGTTTCAATATAACATCTTTTCCTTATATTTTTGTTTTCAGCGTGCAGAGGAGCATGTCCTGGGAATCATTATCTTACTGAGCTCACTGGGCAGGATGTGGGTCTCATTCCACTGTTGCTTTATTTGGGAGGTGGCCTATCTCATACTTCTGTTGCATGGGTTTGTGGTTAAGTAGACTGTAAGTGAATGAGCAGTCATTCACTTACAGGGGTCTCCCAAACTTTTTTCCTCACAACCCCTTAGTGGGATGACCTATTTAATCACCTATTTTGTCCCATGACTCTGTCCTTATCAGAACCAGTCTTTGAGCCAAGTCTACAAAATCACAGGAGATTTATAGGAGCCCAACAATGTTTGTCTCCTAGCCCGGCAGAGTAAAGTGGGGTGTGTGTGCATCCTTTACTCTGCTTTCCTTTACAGTGTGAATGAGGTGTGCTTAGGGAACTTTACTGATGCAGGAGGGATCTCTGATTCCTTGTTGAGCCCCGAGGCACTGTGCTAAACACAGAAATGAAGCAAGTGTTAAATTGACTTGGGCAACATCAGTGCTCTGCTCTGAGCCTTGGTTTCCTCATCTGTATATAAGGAGTGTGTGCCATTGTGCTCATCCTCACTTGTTGGTCAGAAAAATGCAAATTGTAATAACAGCAAGATACCATTTTCACCTAGCAGGTAAACAAAACGCTGTAAAAAGCGATTTCTAATGTGAGAGGGAAAATTGTACATTTGTGCGTTACTTGTGGGAATATGAATTGCTACAATCCTTGGGGAGAAGAGCGTTGCAGCATCTTCAAATGAAAAATATGCATGCCATCAGCAGTCAGGAGAGAGGGCACCCTTGAGAGTGAGTAATATACACCCTTGGGAGTATTGACCAAAAGCATATAGAGGGTGGGCTCCTCAGGCGCTGGTAATATTCTATTTCTTGACCTGGGTTCTGGTCACACTGTGTTGTATTGGTGAGAATTCAATTATGAACAACTGTACATTCATGGCATACTTTCTGGTATGTTATATTCTGATAAAGTGTTATACGCTTGTCCTTTGATCCAGTAATGACAGTTTTAGAAATCTATCCTACAAAAATAAAAGCACCAACATGTATCAAATATAAGGATTCACTCACAAGTATGTTGATTTGCAGTGACATAAAACCTGAAAATAATCTGACTGTTCGTAGGAAATAGATGAATAAACAATGTATATATCCACTGTGGAACCAGAAGCAGATTACTCAAAAAGTTATATCAATCTGTATTGAGCTGCAGAAAGGTTTATGATAAATCATTAAATCAGGGTGGGGGAAGCAGGTTTGCAGAGTAAGATGTATAATATGATTCTGCTTTTGTGAAAGAAGAGAAGGAACCCATGTACACGTTCATATGTTTGAATGTGTGTATTTGAGATAGATGAAGGTGTAGAAGGGCACCCACCATGCTGCTAACTTAGATTCCCTCCCTGAAAGTTTGGAAGAGAGATTTTTATATATCTATATGCTCGTTTTTACAAGCATAATATGGGGCTTCTCTTGTAGCTCAGTTCGNGAGAAGGAACCCATGTACACGTTCATATGTTTGAATGTGTGTATTTGAGATAGATGAAGGTGTAGAAGGGCACCCACCATGCTGCTAACTTAGATTCCCTCCCTGAAAGTTTGGAAGAGAGATTTTTATATATCTATATGCTCGTTTTTACAAGCATAATATGGGGCTTCTCTTGTAGCTCAGTTCGTAAAGAATCTGCCTGCAATGCAGGAGACCCAGGTTTGATTCCTGGGTTGGGAAGATTCTCTGGAGAAGGAAATGACAACCCACTCCATTATTCTTGCCTGGAGAATCCCATGGACAGAGAAGCCTAGAGGGCTACAGTCCATGGGGGTCACAAGAGTTGGACACAACTTAGTGACTAAACCACCACTATAAGCATAATATATTTTAAAAATTAGCAATCTTCATAAACCAAGAAAAAGGAAGATACATGCTCCAGGAAAGAGTGGCTACACACAGGGAAAGTAGAGGGGAGTCCCAGGATGGAAGTGGAGCATCTGACCTGGAAGGCAATCCGCGCAGGCTGAAGCAAGAGGAAGGGAGGGCTCCTGGAGGGAGGTCTTTGATGGGAAAAGGACAAATAGATAACTATGATGATGGATTGGCAGCCAGTATATGTTGACAGGGCAATACTGAAGGGGTAGGAGCAGTTAGAAACTCTCAGATCATAAATCTGTAGTAGAGACTTCCCTGCTGGTGCAGTGGTTAAGACTCTGTGTTTCTAAGGCAGGGGACATGGGTTCAGTCTCTAGCTGGGGAACTAAGGTCTCACAAGCTGTGTGGTGCAGCAAAAAAAAAAAAAAATTATGCAAGAAAAGAATATATTTTTAATTTTGCAGTGGGTGATATTTACACAATCATTGTAATGTCCATTTAGCTTATCATTAACTTTAGAATCCTACAAAGATACAGGAATTTGATTATAATAGAGTAAAATGTACACATAATAGTATGTATGTTTATCAACACTGCCAATGTATAAATGAAAATATAAATGATTTGTGAGGAAAGTTGAGGAAAGTTAAA